>WEDG01005795.1:0-14725 GCA_017591395.1 Schistocephalus solidus | reverse complement strand
ATTCTGACTCTGTTGGATGAGATCCTTCTGGTGACCATTTCTACACACAAACCCACCTATTCACCGCAATAGCTTACTTACCACCATCAATTCTGACTCTGTTGGATGAGATCCTTCTGGTGACCATTTCTACACACAAACCCACCTATTCACCGCAATAGCTTACTTACCACCATCAATTCTGACTCTGTTGGATGAGATCCTTCTGGTGACCATTTCTACACACAAACCCACCTATTCACCGCAATAGCTTACTTACCACCATCAATTCTGACTCTGTTGGATGAGATCCTTCTGGTGACCATTTTCTACACACAAACCCACCTATTCACCGCAATAGCTTACTTACCACCATCAATTCTGACTCTGTTGGATGAGATCCTTCTGGTGACCATTTCTACACACAAACCCACCTATTCACCGCAATAGCTTACTTACCACCATCAATTCTGACTCTGTTGGATGAGATCCTTCTGGTGACCATTTCTACACACAAACCCACCTATTCACCGCAATAGCTTACTTACCACCATCAATTCTGACTCTGTTGGATGAGATCCTTCTGGTGACCATTTCTACACACAAACCCACCTATTCACCGCAATAGCTTACTTACCACCATCAATTCTGACTCTGTTGGATGAGATCCTTCTGGTGACCATTTCTACACACAAACCCACCTATTCACCGCAATAGCTTACTTACCACCATCAATTCTGACTCTGTTGGATGAGATCCTTCTGGTGACCATTTCTACACACAAACCCACCTATTCACCGCAATAGCTTAATTACCACCATCAATTCGGGCTCTGTTGGATGAGATCCTTCTGGTGACCATTTCCACACACAAACCGACCTATTCACCGCAAGAGCCTACTTACCACCATCAATTCTGACTCTGTTGGATGAGATCCTTCTGGTGACCATTTCTACACACAAACCCACCTATTCACCGCAATAGCTTACTTACCACCATCAATTCTGGCTCTGTTGGATGAGATCCTTCTGGTGACCATTTCTACACACAAACCCACCTATTCACCGCAATAGCTTACTTACCACCATCAATTCTGACTCTGTTGGATGAGATCCTTCTGGTGACCATTTCTACACACAAACCCACCTATTCACCGCAATAGCTTACTTACCACCATCAATTCTGACTCTGTTGGATGAGATCCTTCTGGTGACCATTTCTACACACAAACCCACCTATTCACCGCAATAGCTTACTTACCACCATCAATTCTGACTCTGTTGGATGAGATCCTTCTGGTGACCATTTCTACACACAAACCCACCTATTCACCGCAATAGCTTACTTACCACCATCAATTCTGACTCTGTTGGATGAGATCCTTCTGGTGACCATTTCTACACACAAAACCCACCTATTCACCGCAATAGCTTACTTACCACCATCAATTCTGACTCTGTTGGATGAGATCCTTCTGGTGACCATTTCTACACACAAACCCACCTATTCACCGCAATAGCTTACTTACCACCATCAATTCTGACTCTGTTGGATGAGATCCTTCTGGTGACCATTTCTACACACAAACCCACCTATTCACCGCAATAGCTTACTTACCACCATCAATTCTGACTCTGTTGGATGAGATCCTTCTGGTGACCATTTCTACACACAAAACCCACCTATTCACCGCAATAGCTTACTTACCACCATCAATTCTGACTCTGTTGGATGAGATCCTTCTGGTGACCATTTCTACACACAAACCCACCTATTCACCGCAATAGCTTACTTACCACCATCAATTCTGACTCTGTTGGATGAGATCCTTCTGGTGACCATTTCTACACACAAACCCACCTATTCACCGCAATAGCTTACTTACCACCATCAATTCTGACTCTGTTGGATGAGATCCTTCTGGTGACCATTTCTACACACAAACCCACCTATTCACCGCAATAGCTTACTTACCACCATCAATTCTGACTCTGTTGGATGAGATCCTTCTGGTGACCATTTCTACACACAAACCCACCTATTCACCGCAATAGCTTACTTACCACCATCAATTCTGACTCTGTTGGATGAGATCCTTCTGGTGACCATTTCTACACACAAACCCACCTATTCACCGCAATAGCTTACTTACCACCATCAATTCTGACTCTGTTGGATGAGATCCTTCTGGTGACCATTTCTACACAAAACCCACCTATTCACCGCAATAGCTTACTTACCACCATCAATTCTGACTCTGTTGGATGAGATCCTTCTGGTGACCATTTCTACACACAAACCCACCTATTCACCGCAATAGCTTACTTACCACCATCAATTCTGACTCTGTTGGATGAGATCCTTCTGGTGACCATTTCTACACACAAACCCACCTATTCACCGCAATAGCTTACTTACCACCATCAATTCTGACTCTGTTGGATGAGATCCTTCTGGTGACCATTTCTACACACAAACCCACCTATTCACCGCAATAGCTTACTTACCACCATCAATTCTGACTCTGTTGGATGAGATCCTTCTGGTGACCATTTCTACACACAAACCCACCTATTCACCGCAATAGCTTACTTACCACCATCAATTCTGACTCTGTTGGATGAGATCCTTCTGGTGACCATTTCTACACACAAACCCACCTATTCACCGCAATAGCTTACTTACCACCATCAATTCTGACTCTGTTGGATGAGATCCTTCTGGTGACCATTTCTACACACAAACCCACCTATTCACCGCAATAGCTTACTTACCACCATCAATTCTGACTCTGTTGGATGAGATCCTTCTGGTGACCATTTCTACACACAAACCCACCTATTCACCGCAATAGCTTACTTACCACCATCAATTCTGACTCTGTTGGATGAGATCCTTCTGGTGACCATTTTCTACACACAAACCCACCTATTCACCGCAATAGCTTACTTACCACCATCAATTCTGACTCTGTTGGATGAGATCCTTCTGGTGACCATTTTCTACACACAAACTCACCTATTCACCGCAAAATCTTACTTACCACCATCAATTCTGACTCTGTTGGATGAGATCCTTCTGGTGACCATTTCTACACACAAACCCACCTATTCACCGCAATAGCTTACTTACCACCATCAATTCTGACTCTGTTGGATGAGATCCTTCTGGTGACCATTTCTACACACAAACCCACCTATTCACCGCAATAGTTTACTTTACACCATCAATTTTGACTCTGTTGGATGAGATCCTTCTGGTGACCATTTCTACACACAAACTCACCTATTCACCGCAACAGCTTACTTACCACCATCAATTCTGACTCTGTTGGATGAGTTTCTTCTGGTGACCATTTCTACACACAAACCCACCTATTCACCGCAATAGCTTACTTACCACCATCAATTCTGACTCTGTTGGATGAGATCCTTCTGGTGACCATTTCTACACACAAACCCACCTATTCACCGCAAAGCTTACATTACCACCATCAATTCTGACTCTGTTGGATGAGATCCTTCTGGTGACCATTTCTACACACAAACCCACCTATTCACCGCAATAGCTTACTTACCACCATCAATTCTGACTCTGTTGGATGAGATCCTTCTGGTGACCATTTCTACACACAAACCCACCTATTCACCCGCAAATAGCTTACTTACCACCATCAAATTCTGACTCTGTTGGATGAGATCCTTCTGGTGACCATTTCTACACACAAACCCACCTATTCACCGCAATAGCTTACTTACCACCATCAATTCTGACTCTGTTGGATGAGATCCTTCTGGTGACCATTTCTACACACAAACCCACCTATTCACCGCAATAGCTTACTTACCACCATCAATTCTGACTCTGTTGGATGAGATCCTTCTGGTGACCATTTCTACACACAAACCCACCTATTCACCGCAATAGCTTACTTACCACCATCAATTCTGACTCTGTTGGATGAGATCCTTCTGGTGACCATTTCTACACACAAACCCACTTATTCACGCAATAGCTTACTTTACCACCATCAATTCTGACTCTGTTGGATGAGATCCTTCTGGTGACCATTTCTGCACACAAACTCACCTATTCACCGCAATAGCTTACTTACCACCATCAATTCTGACTCTGTTGGATGAGATCCTTCTGGTGACCATTTCTACACACAAACCCACCTATTCACCGCAATAGCTTACTTACCACCATCAATTCTGACTCTGTTGGATGAGATCCTTCTGGTGACCATTTCTACACACAAACCCACTTATTCACCGCAATAGCTTACTTTACCACCATCAATTCTGACTCTGTTGGATGAGATCCTTCTGGTGACCATTTCTACACACAAACCCACCTATTCACCGCAATAGCTTACTTACCACCATCAATTCTGACTCTGTTGGATGAGATCCTTCTGGTGACCATTTCTACACACAAACCCACCTATTCACCGCAATAGCTTACTTACCACCATCAATTCTGACTCTGTTGGATGAGATCCTTCTGGTGACCATTTTCTACACAAAACCAACCTTTTCACCGCAATAGCTTACTTACCACCATCAATTCTGACTCTGTTGGATGAGATCCTTCTGGTGACCATTTCTACACACAAACCCAGCTATTCACCGCAACAGCTTACTTACCACCATCAATTCTGACTCTGTTGGATGAGATCCTTCTGGTGACCATTTCTACACACAAACCAACTATTCACCGCAATAGCTTACTTACCACCATCAATTCTGACTCTGTTGGATGAGATCCTTCTGGTGACCATTTTCTACACACAAACGCACCTATTCACCGCAATAGCTTACTTACCACCATCAATTCTGACTCTGTTGGATGAGATCCTTCTGGTGACCATTTCTACACACAAACTCACCTATTCACCGCAATAGCTTACTTACCACCATCAATTCTGACTCTGTTGGATGAGATCCTTCTGGTGACCATTTCTACACAAACCCACCTATTCACCGCAAAGCTTACTTCCACCATCAATTCTGACTCTGTTGGATGAGATCTTTCTGGTGACCATTTCTACACAAACCACTATTCCCGCAATAGCTTACTTTCCACCATAATTCTGACTCTGTTGGATGAGATCCTTCTGGTGACCATTTCTACACACAAACCCACCTATTCACCGCAATAGCTTACTTACCATCATCAGTTCTGACTCTGTTGGATGAGATCCTTCTGGTGACCATTTCTACACACAAACCCACCTATTCACCGCAATAGCTTACTTACCACCATCAATTCTGACTCTGTTGGATGAGATCCTTCTGGGTGACCATTTCTACACACAAACCCACCTATTCACCGCAAATAGCTTACTTACCACCATCAATTCTGACTCTGTTGGATGAGATCCTTCTGGTGACCATTTCTACACACAAACCCACCTATTCACCGCAATAGCTTACTTACCACCATCAATTCTGACTCTGTTGGATGAGATCCTTCTGGTGACATTTCTACACACAAACTCACCTATTCACCGCAATAGCTTACTTTACACCATCAATTCTGACTCTGTTGGATGAGATCCTTCTGGTGACCATTTCTACACACAAACCCACCTATTCACCGCAATAGCTTACTTACCACCATCAATTCTGACTCTGTTGGATGAGATCCTTCTGGTGACCATTTCTACACACAAACCCACCTATTCACCGCAATAGCTTCATTACCACCATCAATTCTGACTCTGTTGGATGAGATCCTTCTGGTGACCATTTCTACACACAAACCATCGCTATTCACCGCAATAGCTTACTTTACCACCATCAATTCTGACTCTGTTGGATGAGATCCTTCTGGTGACCATTTCTACACACAAACCCACCTATTCACCGCAATAGCTTACTTACCACCATCAATTCTGACTCTGTTGGATGAGATCCTTCTGGTGACCATTTCTACACACAAACCCACCTATTCACCGCAATAGCTTACTTACCACCATCAATTCTGACTCTGTTGGATGAGATCCTTCTGGTGACCATTTCTACACACAAACCCACCTATTCACCGCAATAGCTTACTTACCACCATCAATTCTGACTCTGTTGGATGAGATCCTTCTGGTGACCATTTCTACACACAAACCCACCTATTCACCGCAATAGCTTACTTACCACCATCAATTCTGACTCTGTTGGATGAGATCCTTCTGGTGACCAATTTAACACACAAACCCACCTATTCACCGCAATAGCTTACTTACCACCATCAATTTCTGACTCTGTTGGATGAGATCCTTCTGGTGACCATTTCTACACACAAACCCACCTATTCACCGCAATAGCTTACTTACCACCATCAATTCTGACTCTGTTGGATGAGATCCTTCTGGTGAACATTTCTACACACAAACCCACCTATTCACCGCAATAGCTTACTTACCACCATCAATTCTGACTCTGTTGGATGAGATCCTTCTGGTGACCATTTCTACACACAAACCCACCTATTCACCGCAATAGCTTACTTACCACCATCAATTCTGACTCTGTTGGATGAGATCCTTCTGGTGACCATTTCTACCACAAACCCACCTATTCACCGCAATAGCTTACTTACCACCATCAATTCTGACTCTGTTGGATGAGATCCTTCTGGTGACCATTTCACCACAAACTCACCTATTCACCGCAATAGCTTACTTACCACCATCAATTCTGACTCTGTTGGATGAGATCCTTCTGGTGACCATTTCTACACACAAACCCACCTATTCACCGCAATAGCTTACTTTACCACCATCAATTCTGACTCTTTTGGATGTGATCCTTCTGGGGACCATTTCTACACGCAAACCCACCTATTCCCCGCAATAGCTTACTTTTCACCATAATTTCTGACTCTGTTGGATGAGTTTCTTCTAATGACCATTTCTACTTACAAACCCACCTATTCACCGCAATAGCTTACTTACCATCATCAATTCTGACTCTGTTGGATGAGATCCTTCTTGTGACCATTTCTACACACACGCCCACTTATTCACCGCAACAGCTTACTTACCACCATAAATTCTGACTCTGTTGGATTAGATCCTTCTGGTGACAATTTCTACACACAAACCCACCTATTCACCAAAATAGCTTACTTACCACCATCAATTCTGACTCTGTTGGATGAGATCCTTTTGTTGACCATTTCAAGTCAAAAACCCACCTATTCACCGCAATAGCTTACTTACCACCATCAATTCTTACTCTGTTGGATGAGATCCTTCTGGTGAGCATTTCTACCCACAAACCCACCTATTCACCGCAATAGCTAACTTACCACAATCAATTATGACTCTGTTGGATGTGATCCTTCTGGGGAAAATTTCAACCTACAAACCCACCTATTCACCGCAATAGCTTACTTACCACCATCAATTCTGACTCTGTTAGATGAGATCCTTCTGTTGATCATTTCTAAACACAAACCAACCTATTCACCACAAAAGCTTCATTACCACCATCAATTCTGACTCTGTTGGATGAGATCCTTCTTGTCACTATTTGTAAACACAATTCACTAATTCACCGCAGCAGCTTACTTACCACCATCAATTCTGACTCTGTTGAATAAGATCCTTCTGGTGACCATTTCTACACACAAACCCACCTATTCACCGCAATAACTTACTAACCACCATCAATTCTGTCTGTGTTGGATAGGATCCTTCTGGTGACCATTATTATACATAAACTAACCTATTCACCACAATTACTTACTTACCACCATCAATTCTGTCTCTGTTGGATGAAATCCTTCTGGTGACCATTTCTACACACAAACCCACCTATTCACCACAATAGCTTACTTACCACCATCAATTCTGACTCTGATTGATAAGATCCTTCTGGTGACAATTTCTACACACAAACCCACCTATTCACCGCAATAGCTTCATTACCACCATCAATTCTGTCTCTGTTGGATGAGATCCTTCTTGTGACCATTTCTACACACAAGCCCACTTATTCACCGCAACAGCTTACTTACCACCATTAACTCTGACTCTGTTGGACGAGATCCTTCTGGTGACCATTTGTACACACAAACCCACCTATTTCCCACACTAGCTTACTTACCACCACCATTTCTGACTCTGTTGGATAAGTTTCTTATGGTGACCATTTCTACACAAAAACCCACATATTCTCCGAAATAGCTTACTTACCACCATCAATTCTGACTCTGATTGATAAGATCCTTCTGGTGACCATTTCTACACACAAACCCACTTATTCACCGCAATAGCTTCATTACCACCATCAATTCAGTCTCTGTTGGATGAGATCCTTCTTGTGACCGTTTCTACACACAAGCCCACTTATTCACCGATACAGCTTACTTACCACCATAAATTCTGACTCTGTTGGACGAGATCCTTCTGGTGACCATTTCTACACAAAAACCTACATATTCACCGCAATAGCTTACTTACCACCATCAATTCTGACTCTTTTGGATGTGATCCTTCTGGGGACCATTTCTACACACAAACCAACCTATTTACCGCAATAGCTTACTTACCACCATCAATTCTGTCTCTGTTGGATGAGATCCTTCTGGTGACCATTATTACACACAAACTCACCTATTCACCGCAATAGCTTATTTTACACCATCAATTCTGACTCTGATGTATGGGATCCTTCTGGTGAACATTTCTACACACAAACCAACCTATTAACCGCAATAGCTTACTTACCACCATCAATTCTGACTCTGTTGGATGAGATCCTTCTGGTGACCATTATTACACACAAGTTCACCTATTCACCGCAATAGCTTATTTTACACCATCAATTCTGACTCTGATGGATGGGATCCTTCTGGTGACCATTTCTACACACAAACTCACCTATTCACCGCAATAGCTTACTTACCACCATCAATTCTGACTTTGTTGGTTGAGATCCTTCTGGTGACAATTTCTACACACAAACCCACCTATTCACCACAATAGCTTACTAACCACCATCAATTCTGTCTCTGATTGATAAGATTCTTCTGAAAACCATTTCTAAACACAAACCAACCTATTCACCGCAATAGCTTCATTACCACCATCAATTCTGTCTCTGTGGGACGAGATCCTTCTGGTGACCATTTCTACACACAAACCAACCTATTTCCCGCACTAGCTTACTTACCACCACTTTTTCTGACTCTGTTCTATAAGGTTCTTATGGTGACTATTTCTACACAAAAACCCACATATTTACCAAAATAGCTTACTTACCATTATCAATTCTGTCTCTGTTGGATGAGATCATTCTGGTGAGCAACAATGTCAGAATTGCTGGTGGTAAGTAAGTTATTGCCGTAAATAGATGTGTTTGTGTGTAGAAATGGTCACTAGAAGGATCTCATCCAACATAGTTAGAATTGATTGTGATTAGTAAGCTATTAAGGTAAATATGTGGGTTTGTCTTTAGAAATAATCACCAGAAGGATCTCATCCAACATAGTCAGAATTGATGGTGGTAAGCAAGCTATTACGGTGAATTGGGGGGTTTGTATGTAAAAATTGTAACCAGAAGCATCTCATCCAACAGAGTCAGAATTGATGGTGCTAAGTAAGCTATTGCGTTGAATAGGTAAGTTTGTGTTTAGAAATGGTCACCAGAAGGATCTCATCCAACAGAGTCAGAATTGATGGTGGTTAGTAAGCTATTGCGGTGAATAAGTTGGTTTGTGTGTAGAAATGTTCACCAGAAGGATCTCATTGAACATAGTCAGAATTGATGGTGGTAAGAAAGCTATTGCGGTGAATAGGTACATTTGTGTGTAGAAATGGTCTTCAGAAGGATCTCATCTAACAGAGTCAGAATTGATTGTGGTTAGTAAGCTATTGCGGTGAATAGGTATGTTTATGTGTGAAAATGGTCACCAGAAGGATTTCATCCAACAGAGTAAGAATTGATGGTGGTAAGTGAGCTATTGCGGTGAATAGGTAAATTTGTGTTTAGAAATGGTCACCAGAAGGACCTCATCCAACAGAGTCAGAATTGATGGTGGTAAGTAAGCTATTGCGATGAATAGGTAAGTTGGGTGTAGAAATGGTCACCAGAAGGATCTTATCCAACAGAGTCAGAATTGATGGCGGTAAGTAAGCTATTGCGGTGAATGAGTGGGTTTGTGTGTAGAAATGGTCAACAGAAGGATCTCATTCAACAGAGTAAGAATCGATGGTGGTAAGTAAGCCATTGCGGTGTATAGGTAAGTTTGTGTGTAGAAATGGTCACCAGAAGGATCTCATCCAACAGAGTCAGAATTGATTCCGGTAAGTAAGCTATTGCGGTTACTAGAGGGGGTTTGTGTGTAATAATGATCACCAGAAGGATGTCATCCAACAGAGTCAGAATTGCTGGTGGTAAGTATGCTATTTTTTTAATACTGAACTCACCACCAGCAATTCTGACCATGAAGGATGAGCTTCTTCTTAACAGAATTTCTAAACCTGTACCTAATTATTTACTTAAATACTGAACTCACTACCAGCAATTCCGTCCTTGTGGGATAAGCTTCTTCTCAAACACAATTTCTTAACCTGTACACAACTACTTATTTCAATTACGAACTCACCATTTACAATTCCGACCGTGGGAAATGAGCTTCTTCTTAACACAATTTCTTAACCTGTACCCAACCATTTAATTCAATACCGATCTAACAACAAGCAATTTTGTCCGTATGGGATGAGCTTATTCTTAAAAACATTTCTTAACATATACGCAACTATTTATTACAATAACGAACTCACCTCCAGCAATTCTGACAGGGGTGAACGATTGTCTTCTTAACACAATTTTTAAACTCGTAGCCAACTTTTTACCTCCATACCAAACTCAACACCAGTTATTCAGACCACGGAGAATGAGATTCTTCTTAACGACATTTCTTAACCTGCACCCAACTATATACTTTAATACCGAACTCAATACCAGCAATTCTAACCCCGTGGGATGAGCTTATTATAAACACCATTTCTAAACCTGCACTTAACTATTTACTTAAATACCGAACTAACCACCAGTAATTCTGGCCGCAGGGGATCAGCTTCTTCTAAACAACATTTCTTAAACTGTGTCTAACTATTTACTTCAATACAGAACTCACCACACGCAATTCTGACCGTGGGAAATGAGCTTATTTTTAACGCCATTTCTAAACATGTACTTAACTATTAACATCAATACCGAACTCACAACCATCAATTCTGACCGGGGGAAATAAGCTTTTTTACGCACCATTTCTAAACATGTACTTAACTATTAACTTCAATACCGAACTCACAACCAGCAATTCTGACCGTGGGGGATGAGCTTCTTCTAAACATCATTTTTAAAACTGTACCCAGTTTTTTACTTCATTTCCGAACTCCCTTCCGAAAATTCTGACCGAGGGGAATGAGCTTATTCTTAACAACATTTCTAAACATGTACGCAACTATTTACTACAATAACGAACTCTTCATTAGCAATTCTGACAGTCGTGAACGAGTGTCTAAACTCGTAGCCAACTATTTACCTCAATACCGAACTCAAATATTTATTTTAATTTCCAAGTCACCACCGACAAATCTAACCGTGAAGAATGAGCCGCTTCTTAACACCATTTATAAATCTGTACCAAACTATTAACGTCAATACCGAACTCACTACCAGCAATTCTGTCCCTGGTGGATTAGATTCTTCTTAACACAATTTCTAAACCTGTACACAACTATTTATTTCAATAACGAACTCAACACTAACAATTCTGTCCATGGGGGATAAGATTCTTCAATCCACCATTGATAAACCTGTACCCAACTATATACTTCAATAACGAACTCACTACCATCAATTCTGTCCTTGGGGGATAAGAGTCTTCTATTAACCATTTATAAACATGTACGCATCTATTTACGTCAATACCGAAGTCACTACCAGCAATTCTGTCCGTGTGGGATAAGATTCTCCTAAACACCATTTCTTAATCTGTACTTAACCATTAAATTTAATACCTAACTCACTACCAGCAATTCTGTCCCTCGGGGAATACGAGTCTTCCTAACACAATTTCTAAACCAGTACCCAACTATTTACGTCAATACCGAACTCACGAACAGTAATTCTGTCCGTGGGTAAAAAGCTTCTTCTAAACACAATTTCTAAACCTGTACACAACTAATTATTTCAATATCGCACTCACAACCAACAATTCTGACCGTTGGGAATGAGCTTTTTCAAACCAACATTTATAAAACTGTTTCCAACTATTTAATTAAATACTGAACTCACCGCCAGCAATTCCGACCCTGGTGGATGTGCTTCTTCTAACATACATGTTTAAACTGTACCAAACTAATTTATTTTATACTGAACTCACCACCAGCAATTCTGACTGTGGGGTATCAGCTTCTTCTAAAAATCATTTCCTAACCTGTAACCAACTGTTTACTTCAATACCGAACTCACCACCAGCAATTCTGATCAAGGTGGATGAGCTTCTTCTTAACATAATTTCTAAACCTGTTCACAACTATTTCTTTCAATTAAAATCTCACCACTATTAATTCTGTCCGTTGGTTTTGAGCTTCTTCTAAAAACCATTTCTAAACCTGCAGCCAACTATTTTATCCAATACCACACTCAATACCAGCAATTTTGACAGTATTGGATGATCTTTTTCTAAAAACACTTTCTAAACCTGTACCTTACTATTGAATTTAATTCCGAACTTACCACCAGCAATTCTGACCAAGGTGGATGAGCTTCTTCTTAACATATTTTCTTAAACTGTATATAACATTTAACTTTATTTTTGTACTTACTACCAGACATTCTGACCGTTGGGAATAAGCTACTTCTAAACAAAATTTATAAATCTGTACGCAACTATTTACATCATTAACGAACTCAATAAGAGCAATTCTAATCTTATGGTATGATCTTCGTCTAAACACCATTTCTAAACCTGCTGCAAACTATTTAATTCAATACAACACTCACCACAAGCAATTTTGACAGTATGGGATGAGCTTTTACTAAAAACACTTTCTAAACCTATACATAACTATTCTATTCAATACCGAACTCACAACCAGCAATTCTGACCATATGGGATGGGATCCTTCTAAACAACATTACTAAATCTGTATACAACTTCTTTTTTAATTATGAACTCACCACAACCAATTCTATCAGTGGGGAATTATCTTCTTCTAAACAACATTTCTTAACCGGTACCCAACTAATTAATTTTATACTGAACTCGACACCAGCAATTCTGACTGTGGGGTATAAGCTTCTTCTAAAAATAATTTCTAAACCTGTAATGAACTGTTTAGTTCAATGCCGAACTTACCACCAGCAATTCTGACCAAGATGGATGAGCTTCGTCTAAACATCAATTCTAAACCTGTACCCAACTATTTACGTCAATACCGAACTCACAACCAGTAATTCTGTCCGTGGGTTAAAAGCTTCTTCTAAACACAATTTCTAAACCTATACACAACTAATTATTTCAAAAACGAACTCACAACCAACAATTATGACCGTTGGGAATTTGCTTTTTCAAAACACTATTTCTAAAACTGTACCCAACTATTTAACTAAATACTGAACTCACCAACAGCAATTCTGACCCTGGTGGATGTGCTTCTTCTAACCAACATTTTTAACTTGTACCTAACTAATTAATTTTATACTGAACTCACCACCAGCAATTCTGACTGTGGGGTATGAGATTCTTCTAAAAATCATTTCTTAACCTGTAACCAAATGTTTACTTCAATACCGAACTCACCACCAGCAATTCTGACTGTAAGGGACAAGCTTCTTTTTAAAATTATGTCTAAACATATAACAAAATGTTTAGTTCAATACCGAACTTACCACCAGGAATTCTGACCAAGATGGATGAGCTTCTTCTAAATAATATTTCTTAACCTGTACCCAACCTTAAACTTCATTTCCGTACTCACTACCAGAAATTCTGATCATGGGGAATAAGTTACTTCTTAACAACATTTCTAAACCTGTGTTCAACTATTTACTTCAATTTCGAACTCACAACCAAACATTCTGACCGTGGAGATGAGCTTCGTCTAGACACCATTTTTAATCCTGTTCCCAACTATTTACGTCAATCCCGAACACATGTTCAGCAATTTTGTCCATTGGGTATAAGCTTCTTCTAAACACCATTTCTAAACCTGTACGCAACTATTTACTTCATAAGCGAACTCACCACAAAAAATGCAGTCAGTGGGGAATAACATTCTAAACAACATTTCAAAACCGGTACCCAACTAATTAATTTTATACTGAACTCACCACCAGCAATTCTGATTTTGAGGTATGAGCTTCTTCTAAAAATCATTTCTTAAACTGTAACCAACTGTTTACGTCAATACCAAACTCACCACCAGCAATTCTGATGAAGGTGGATGAGCTTCTTCTAAACACCATTTCTTAACCTGAACGCAACTATTTACTTCAATTTCGAACTCACAACCAAACATTCTGACCCTGGAGATGAGCTTCGTCTAGACACCATTTCTAATCCTGTTCCCAACTATTTACGTCAATCCCGAACACATTTTTAGCAATTCTGTCCGTGGGGTATAAGCTTCTTCTAAACTCTATTTCTAAACCTGTACGCAACTATTTACTTCATAAGCGAACTCACCACAAAAATGGTCACCAGAAGGATCTCAACCAACACA
>WEDG01005794.1:0-38890 GCA_017591395.1 Schistocephalus solidus | reverse complement strand
CATGAAGAAGATTTAGCTCATGTGTCACTCGTTCCTTCGGAATACAGGACGTGGATTCTGGGACACCCCGTATTACGATATTTCGTTTACGATTTTATGGGCGAGGTCCTAATTTTTCCGCCCACGCTAGGCTGGGAGTTCACAGAGGTGGCGTTCCTCGTGGATGCTGGCATGGTGTAAATTTCCCCTTTCTTCAGGACCGCACTAGCATGTTCATGAAGAAGATCTAGATCGTGTGTCACTCTTTCCTTCGAAATGCAGGACGTGGATTCTGGGACACCCCTTATTACGATATTTCGTTTACGATTTATGGGCGAGTTCTTAATTTTCCCGCCCACGCTAGGGTGGGAGTTCTTAAAGGTGGCGTTACTCGTGGATGCTGGCACTTCAACATGAGAGTGATTTTTAGCTGACGCTGGGATTCTGGGACTTACATTTTTGGATGCTATATTACCTTTGTCTTCTGAAACTCGTTTCTTTATTTTCTGGGATCCCTGCCGGACCCTCTTTCCTTACGGGATACTGTTTAACAGCTACATCGAGCTCCGTAGACGAAGCGTCATCTTCCTTGTTGGATGTGGTGGCTACGGAAGCTGTGCCTGCGTATGTGCATTTGTCTCCCTCATGTTCCATCGTTAGGGACTGCTTCTTTTCGGGCAAATTGTGAGGAAGTTTCTTTTACTTCTCTATCTCCATCTTCAGCCCCTGCATATCCTTTTCAATCTCCGAAATTTTTTGAAGAAGTTTAAAGCATTCGCACACACTTCGTCCTCGTAATTGACATCCAAAAAACTTACTAAACTCTTGGCCCGTTTGGCGGGAGATGATTTTAAGGAAACATGTCCGGAAATGAGGTCATTTGTATTATGATTTATGTTTATTCCACCATTAAACATTAGGTCAGCGAGGTTGTCGTGTGGCGATAACTCAGTGGTATCACCGTCGTTCCCCGCACGCTAGTGCCCCGGTTTGAATCTCGGCAGTGCCACATATTCTGAACGATTCCCGAAGGGAATATTTTTGATTTCCATGATAGATCGCAAAAAGGATAAAGGGTGTTAAAAATATGGGACGAAGGTTTTAGCGGGAGCAACTTTATGAATAAAATATCGAAATGACTCAGCCCTCTGTTGACTGGAAGATCTCGTGGAGTTGCTGGCGAGAAATGCACAGGAGGAGGATATCGGGCGTATCCGCTGTTTTGCTGCAGTAGTCTTGTGAGGATGAAGAGTATGTCGAATAGAATCCAACGCTTGATAAATAAAGTCCACAAGAGTGACTAGTATACTGAAATCCCGAAAGTAGTAAATTCCTTGGAGGTCGGAAATTTTAAACCAAATTCGAAGGGCGCGGTTGAAGGCGTGCTTTCACGCCATAGGTACGATGGTACCAGCGCACGGTCTGTGGCTGCCATTCCCGTGATTTGGACCGTCGACGTTGATATGTTTGACGACTATTTGACTGGAGATTGTTGATGATAGAACACATGTTGCTGACTTGCGTGCATAAAAGGCGTACAGTATCCTTTAAATCTTCATACTTACTGCTACGCACGATGTTTGACGCTTGCGAAAGGTCAGATAATGGTGCGGCCCATCGATAGGCACTACAGCACGATGATAACGTCATATAGGGAGGGTCACGTTCGTACTTTGGAGTGCCTAGGTGAGCAGGAGTGTCAATATTATCAGATCTGAAAATGGACGCAGATGTCTGTTGAAGACTTGAACGTGCGGTACCACTTGGGTAGCATTCCATGATTCTGTCTGCATGAGTGGCTAGTTTATCCAATGAGGTGCTCGTGTCGAGCATAGCCAATACCTGCTGCATGGGCAGGGGAAGCTTATCAAGCCAGATTTGTCGGAAAATTGCATCATCCATATGACGACCAGCAAGCAAAGAATGCATGTGTCGCATTAGTTGGGAAGGTGTTTGATCGCCAAGTTCAACTTGCGTGAAAAGCTCACGCAGCATTCGGTTGGCTGACTTGGCAACACGATTAATTACAGCATCCTTCAACTGGGTGTATGGCTCCTCAGCAGGGATAGGATCAAGGAGGTCCTCGACGTCAACGGCAACATCGAAAGGAAGTGATTGCACTACGTATGAATAACGCGTGCGTTCACTGGTGATACGGTGAGTCGAGAAAACTGCCTCGATCTGCCTAAACCATACGCGAGGGTAGCTTGGCGTATATGGGGGGGAATTTGAAAGAGAGGCTATGAACGTCAAGAGAGACTGCGTTAGTCTCATTTTCTGTCATAGTAAGTGATATGGTGCGTAATGATAGAAAAGCGGGGTCACCAATTTTGTAGTGTAGACGATGGTCAAAACTACTAAGAACCGAGGTGTACAAAATAAATTAATGCTAAGTGGAGAATTGTGTCTTAACTACAAACGACAAAAGGACAGCAAAAATGTCAGAGGATTGTTAAAATGTAGACTCACGATAAATGCAGCTTCTAGATAGCGAGTGTTGTTGAGGATTGTAATGAACTCTGAGCTAGATCCAGAAAGCTATGCAGCAAGGATGAAGAGCAGAGTCAGGAGTTTAATTGAGACGGCGATCAGTAGAATGCAATCGAGAAATGAAGATCAATCGTTGCAATTGACTGCAAGTAATTGAGAGATCAGTACAATCAAGATTACAGCGGTGACATGCAGCAACGAAAACAGAAGACGTCCAACATGCCAGTTGAAGCTGGCAGTTGTGTTTTATTTAGCACATTAAAACAAGGGATCGTAAAGATTCTGGTGAACAAGAAAGATACAACGATGTGAATTGTACAAATATCTACACGTCCATTTATGAACATCTAATGACGACCTGCAATGCACATAGAGATGAAGAATTTAATTATCTGGTTATGTGGTACACCATCTTGTTATGGGCAAGCTATACCTGGTGTTTAGTGACCTACAAGACTCATAAATACCTATCCTCTGGCTATGCGCAAGGGCTCTCAATTTAATGATTTATATACATATTATCTAAAAGCAGCTTTTTTTTCAATTTTTTAAAACTTATTGAAAAATTTAGGATAATTGTACATTTTTAAATGTTTTTGGATAGCGTCTTTATTTTTATATATAATTTAATGATTGTTAAACAATTTGCTTAAAAACTTACCTGCAAAACTTATTAAATTTTTATCTCAGTCTATTAGCAGTATATTTATTCCGGTTTTATCATCATTTATGCTCTACGTAATTCGAATGCGCAAAGAGCCGCATGCCTAGGTTTTGATATAGCTTTATGAAACAAATGGTACTAGCTGTTTCATACAGCTAGATCAAACATAATTCAACACTATGTTATATAATACAAATATGAAGACTGTAGGACTGCATTGAAAGTTTCTTACCGTTGAACTCTTCCTGCTCCTAATCTTTTTTCACCTTTTTTAGCAATCAGTCAACTTAGTCTAATTAGTCGGCAGACCCCACACCGGAATCGACTGCGCTCGCATCTGATTGGAAGTACTTATCCCTTCAAATCTACCGCAGACGTTTCTACCTCTGTCGAATGAATACTTTCGAACGTCAATAACAGACTAGTCTTGACTCTTACCATTCTTACCTGATACATTTATCCCCATTCTGTAAAACTGTTTTGACTTCAAATTTCGCTTTTTCTGAACCTTGGAAAACAGGTTTTTTTTTTTTACTTAAAACAAACTCTTCATTTCGAACACTGCTTTTTAAGCAGGCTGAAAGCGTTGAAATGTTTAAAAGAAGACTTGATGCATTTTTACTTGATGAACATATATTAAGTCGACAACAATGATTGATATACTAAAACGACTATCGCCATGTAACATTTGCTTGTTTTGCTAGCGTCTATCTGTAAATAGGGTTTTCAAAGGCTCTGCCTATCTCCCTTATATATACTGAATTATACTGAATTAAACAAACCAAATCAAAAGTGGTTAATGAAAAGAGGAGTTTATTTAGGTTTTTTTCCCGTGTTCTAAGGATTTGACGGCACCCAAGCAGTGCCAAATCAATAAACCTATTTACTTTTTAAGTCTGAGCTACATCTTTAATTATTTCGAGCATTATCTCGACAATTTCCGAAGTTTGATTTGGCGGTCTGTAAAAATTCAATAAATTCAGATTTTTTTCTCCATGCATCTTTAGTTTTATCCAAACTGCTTCGCAGTCGTAAGTGCAAGCATTTCTGCATTCAGCTGATATGATTGCTCTTTTGACGTAGATTGCTATCCCTCCACCTTGTTTATGCAGTCTGTCTCGACGGAAGCGTTAATGTCCATCGATGGAAATTTCGCTATCCAATATTTCCGCTTGCCACCAAGTGTATGTGATGGAAATGACATCCGGATGCAAATCGGTTATCCATACTTTCAGTTCATCTAGTTTCTGGAACAAACAATGTGCGTCTGTATAAAGAAAGCGGAGCATTGTCTGGTCAGATTTTCGAACAAAATTTGTTTCGGATTCGTTAGAATGGTCGTGTGTCTTATGCCGTCCACTGTCTGAGTAGAAAGCTACTGCTTTTTGATCGAACTGGAGTCTGATGTGTTAACGGACATTTTTTGCACTGAGTGGTATTTTATTGTGATCTGGCTGCCCTCCATACGCAATGTCATGGGCTTTCTCCAGAGAAATGACCTCTGGGCGTGTATAATTTTTCCATTCCATATTTTGAGATTTCTTTCGCCCATTTGGAATCGCTTGAAAAGTTCTACTTTAAAAAATATATAAATTGAATATTTAAGGCAAAAAAAGAGCCCCGTCATTTCAACCTTAGTATCGCGGTGTAAACAAATACAAGGTGGATAATTGCTTTGCTGGATAATTGAGCCCTCTTAATTTCTCTCTCTCCGCAGGTGAAAAATCTGGCTGAAAAAAACACTTGGATAAGAGCTTCTAAGCATATGTTTCCCACTCAGTAAGAGCTGGGATTCTAACTCATTCTGCAGAACAAGCTTCAGTGATTTTGGTTAGCTGGAATCATCATTTGAGTCTCTTAATTGACCCATTCGTAAAGCTTTTTGAACGGTGACCCTCTCGTCCTCCTTTAACAGACTTTCAAGATAGCTCTGGAATAGCTACAAATCATCGTGTAGATTCAGGCATGCCTTTGATAACTATGCATTTACTGCAATCCACTCGAGGCCTCTGTGGTTTTGTCTTATTTTCGGGAATAAGATTATGATCACTCAGATTTCCATCGGCTTCTCCGTTGAGTGGTTTTTTTGGGACACCGTGATCGCTTTGTTTATCTCCTTGATGTGGTTTATTTGTTAGTTGCATCTTTCGCCAGCGCAGTTTTTGCTTGCGGAATTCCCTTCGGATGAGAAACTCTGAGATGCTTTTGTGAGATGCTTTTCTGAGATGCTTTTAAGTGTTAGAACTCTGAAAAATACTCAGCTTGGTCCCAGTAAATTTATGTCATTTGACAGCCCAATCCCAATTTGAAAAAGAAAGTGAAAATAGATCACATCACCATCCTGAACACATGCTTTCTACTCGTTTCGATTCATATCTTTTTCCTTTGCTGAGTATTCTCTTTGATTCTCTTTAATATTCTCTTTAATATTCATTAGTTTTATAGCTGGACATTTAAGAGTTGGTTTAGTTGGTGGTCGACTGGATCAATTTCCGGCCAATCTAAGGGATCTAAATTAGCTAAATCTGGCCTATTCCGTACGTATTATAACATAATGCTAGCACCTAATTTCTCCATACTTTTCAAATCTGTGTTTCTTCAAGCAACCACAGTCGTATTTAGTTGATTGTTTTGCCTGAATTGTGTTTGTTCCACACGTGGTTATACCAAACACACTCAACACCGTCTTGTTGTGATATTTAGGCGTTTTTGTCACTTTCCTGCCTCCTTCCGTGATATTTAGTATGATTTTAGTATCTTATCTGATTAAAGTGCTATTTTAACGCCCGCCTGGCTGCTGCGGTTTGTCTGTTTGCAACCCTGATAACTACAATCGCTTAGAGCTAGCTTACCTAGTCAGTAGGCGGTGTGTTTTGTGGTGGGCTTGCTGTTGTAAAAACTCTCTGGAGGTGCAATCTGCCTATCAGTCACCTGACGTGATTTGTGCATGCTGCATGTGAATCAATAGTCTCAGAATTCGGAAAAGCCGAGTTCCTATTACAGGACTAGACAGAGTATTTAGACCACCCTCTCGCTAAGCTTCCCACTTTTCAAAACAAGGTTTTATCTGAGAGTTGGCGTTTTTGGAAAATTTAGTTCACTATATTAACGCTTCCTTCATTTAGCTATTAATTACTATTTGAGCTCTTTATTCATAAAAGTCAAAAGTGCAAGAAAATATCCTGTGGTATTTAGCTATAGCAGTTTCTCATATTTACAGTGTACACACGAATTTTCTACGATGGTTTATGGTTATTTCGACCTGGCATTAAATTAATTTAACGTTAATGAACCGCTACATCCCAATGTTGAGTTAGTTATTTTTCAGAAACGCGTGATTCTAATTTTGGTAATGAAAAGTTATTTATTTTTTGCACTTATGCATTAAACGATCAGCCACAACCGATTTAGTTATGCTAGTTGTTTCGTCTAGCCTTACTAGCGGTTATCCACTCTTCCTATCGCCTCCCTTTCAATTGCTATTCCTTTATTTGAACGATAATTTCGGGCTGTTTTGAGACAAACTTCTCCCTATATTGTGTATACCTCGTGGACCGGAATCAAGCAGCTTGTATGTAAGGTAGTTACGTTAGGTGGTAGGCCGATTGAGATAAACTGGGTACTTAGTTTCAATTATCATTCGTTCCGCATGCCTTCTTAAATCGTACGATATTCAACAACTTTTGAAATGTGGGATATTCCGAGCTGAACACAGCCACTTAGGGTGATCCGCATTTGTTATAGTGCACAAGGAAGACCGACACAGTATCCACTAAACCCCGAGTGGCCTCAGCTCTGATTAATTCAAACGACGCAACATCACAGTTGCCTGTGCCATAGTTTTAATTTAGCAATGTCCTCTTTTAGAAGGGACTCGTTCTACTTTTCATCACAGGCAACGTTGTTTATTGATAGAGCTGTGTATGAAATTCGGGTGGGTCTCTTTAGCTTGTGGAAGCATTTGCGCCGAGGTAAGGAAAAGTAGCTCGAAGCGGTAAGGCTTGCCTACATAATTTCCTCCAGAGGGATTATCCTATGCTTGTTTATCAAATCGCATTTTTGTCATTGGTAGGCAATACCCAAGTGAGATCTGCTAAATTTGGTACGAGATAACGTGACCCCTTGACTTCCGGAACAGAGAAATCACATGTTTTTTACGGCCGCAAGAGAAATGGGGAATTCTAACGAAGACAAAATACTCCTTCGGTTGTGTTCGAAGGTATATAGCTGACAGTTCCTTAAACTGCTTCACAATAAGTGGTCATGACTTAGATTGGACGTGTGTTCGCTAATTGATTAAGGCTTTATTGTCTATGTAGCAGCATTACGTCTGTCGGTTATTGAAATAATCGACTATAACTAGATTGCATAGATTCCGTTAGTAGTACTTGTACTTATGACCATAATCTGCTCCACGTTTCCGGCTTCTCCTACCTCGGATGATCATCCTCCATTAAAAACGGGTAAAAGCAGACTCGAGCGACGTTGACCAAATCGGTACGCCGGTGGCACAAACAGTAACTGCAAACCTCTAGGTGCGCTGAGGTCAGACTTTACTACGTCTTAGGTTGCTTTTTCTGGACCGCCGCTATTTAGAGCAAGATTACAACGAGATGACATATTGGGTGGTTATGTTCTCCGGTTGATGCAGAAAATAAAAGCAATATATCATGTGGCCTGTAAGGATGACATAATTCAGGTGTTGTTTCGTGAGTTGAATTCAACCGATGAACCTGAGCATAATCAAATAAATGCATGCAGGTAAGGGCTACCTTCTGAGCAAATTAATTATGTCTCACACCCGCCTGGAAATTTCCGTTTACGCTTTAATCTTGCTGCATGGTTTCCGAATCGGTCGCATAGTTGATCAGATGATAGATTTAATCCGTTTTTATTGTTTGGTAGCAGAAGTTGTCTGCGAAATTTCTTGTACTTTGTACACTTGTCATCATGTATGATTTTGCCGGCCTGGAAAATGTCATGGATTGTGCATCTCTACGCATGAAGTTCCGCGTCATTTCATATCTTGACGAATAGCGTCGCGTTAGGCATTATTTGCACGAGATTTTGCGAGAAACACATATTTGGGCTTATGTATCCGCTGTCTGGAAACTGTTCGACCGATTGTCTCTGGACTTCGTTTCTGTAATCGCGTCTTCGACGTACGATCGATCGGTGAAACCCCCGTCAACTTTCTCATACATGAACGTGGTCTCAAGTAGCTTGACCATATGTTTTACTTGTCTAAAAATAATAGTCAGCTGGTTGGCAGTCTAACCATAATCTGATTTTGACTAGCAAGAAGCTAATTAAGGGCGTGAATGTAAATGGCGAAAGCGATTTCACACGCAACTGGGGTCCACAGTCTCTGTGTGTTGTGCCCCCCTAAACAGGCCATGTGTTAGATGCGTTGGACCAAACACGGGGGCCACATCAGGGCATGACAGGCGTTATTCGGGTTGCGCTCCCATAAAAAATGCCGAACATAGGGGTGTGGTGGCATGCCTAGGGGCGTCTAGGGCTTATGGGACCCGGCCGAGTCAGCTACCTGCGCTCTCTTCCATCTCCGGTCTTCTTTGACTCTGTCTTGACACCGGGCTTGGGTGGGGGGAGGAGATAGTGTGGTAGCTGCAGCGCAAGGCTACTGTCACTTAAACCTAATCCACACGCAAGCCACCGTCCCTGCACAACCCTTCTGTGGAGCATACGACGGTCGAACTGTCGTGTGTGTGTGTGTGCCAGTTAATTGAATTACCAAGTACTTCAACTTTGCTTTGAGGTAACCACGCCCTATGCGGCTGATCTTTGCTGCGTCAACCTCTTACGGTATGTCCTGCATTTCCTGGACCTCGCTTAGTTCTCCCTAACTGAGCCTTAAGACCAGCTCCTAACCGCGTTAGTCCACTCCTTTTCTAGCTGGGATACGGCTTCGCTCCCTCCCCCCCCCCCCTCCGTAAAACGATAAACACAGTAGCTGGCCTAGTGCTATCCGTAGTTCTAAATTGTGTTTTATATTATAAAGGAATGCCTAGTTGAGGTTGTAATACTGCCTTTCAGACAGCCTAATCGAAAGTTATCTCGACGACGAAAAGATTTCGGATTTTAAATAGCTTCTTTTTAACCACCTGCGAAGAACCACTTTGCGTAAAAATTGCCCCTTCGGTAGTATGATTTTTTACACTGATTTTGGAGCCCCATTTATAGAAAACGTGCTCAAAACTATGTTCCTTATGCTCAGTTGATAGCAAGTCACGTCTCCTCCAGTTTTGTATTTGAAGTAAGGTCACCTTTTGGTTTTAAAAAATGGTTCCGATTATTTGATTGTGATGGCCGTACAATTTCCATTCAGATCTCATCATATCTGTTCATTTATTAGTACCCTTCGCGAATTACGTAACCCACTCCACATCCGTTGCAAATTTTTATGAGTACTATATGGTATCATCTTAATGGCATAGAGGAATGTATGCTATTCCTAACACGGTAAGCGTACAAATTGTAGATTGAAAACTCTAAGCGTAATGGTATCTCGGGCTCAAAGTTAATCGGGAATCGGGAAAAGTTTTTTTAAACCCAAACATAACTTATATTTGAGTATAACAGTTTAAGGCGATGTAAATTAGTACCAAATGAGTGCAAGAAATGGGTAATTTGAGTATATTTGCAAGGAAATTTGAAAGTCAATAGAAAACGCACTACTTAAGTATTAACTTTTACCGAGTGCTGCGTTTGCACACGGTCGAACGGACGTGCATTCTAAAGCTGGCCTCCTGACGTATCTTAAATATTTCTGGATTGTGCTGTATGATGCTCGATACTACAACTCCACTTAAGTAATCTTTCCTAATAAATAAAGCGTTTCAGAATTTCGATTAGCATGTCATGAGGTCGATCACCGACAGTACCGGAAGCTGTCTTTTCCTAGAGTTTATTTGTGTCTGCACTGCGTGTCCCAGTAAGGACTGTTAGCTTTGGGCCGATCTTGCCAGGGGTTTCTGTTTCTCAGCTTTAAATTTGAGGCTTTTGTCACCGATCACGAAGCCTTGACTATATTACGATATATAATAGCGAACAACGCGTGGTTTTTGATTATATATTCCATTCGGCCGCCGCAGTGTGTGCCATAGTGCGCACTTGTGCCATGTGTACAATGGGAGAGACGTGTTAACGTGCACAAGGATCACGCTTGTTAACGGATTCCTTGGGATCTAACTAAACTGCCTTTGAAAGTATTAGTTTACGCTCTGTGCGGGTCTTAGGCATTACATTATTTCCATATACGCTCTCAATTAACTCTGCCTTGTGACAAATTGTGTGCAAATAAAAAAAAACAATAAATGATTCTTCTTTTTATGCAATCTCTTTATAGAGCTTCCGATGCTTTTGGAGGCTCTGATAAAGTTTGCATTAGGACTCCTCGTCCATCCCCATACTTCGCGGTCCCGTCCCACGTTTTATATCGTCACGCCCCATTAAATACCGTGGACTACTTATTGGAGGTTGCGTAAAAGATGTATTGCATGATCAGGTTTAAAACAGGCTTCCGTTAAAGAGTTTATGAGTCCTCTGGCGAACTTGGCGCTGATTTTAATCTAACCAAGCATTGCAATTGTCTAATGTCATGCAATAAATCGCCTCCATTATGACTTCCTTTGATAAAACCGCTTGTTGAGGCTTGTTGGGACGGAGAAAGCCGTTAGATAGCCTGAATCATTTCTTGGTTCATCTGGTTTTTGAACTTTTGCTGGAGTCCATCACAGAGACGAAAATGGCAAAATAAACAAACAACCGTTATATGGGGGTAGCGGCCAGTCAAACACCATTAACGGCAGTCCGAATGCGACTGCACAGGGCTTTGTATCCCCGTGCCCGATCAATATATAAATGTACCGAGTTCTGGCCGGAGGCTCAGGCTTCAATCAGTTCGTGGCTTGTCTTGCTTCTGGTGTGGGCGATTATCCTCGTGACTGCAAAGTTAAACTCGGGACCCGTTTCGTAGGTGTGGACAGCCACTTATAATAAGCCACCACCTCGTCTCACAGCCACCTTATTTTCGTGTATGTGCGATGTGCTTCCAGTCTGATCTGTGTATTTGAAAGAACGTTTAGGCAGGTGATTTGATACACTACACCAGACTGTTCACTAGGATTTAATCGGTCCTTGATTTGTATGACCTTGTTGTCTATGATATCTTTGGGCCGGTGTGCAATTGCAATCCCTTGTCCCACAGCAATGCGCTCGGTCGCCTCTGATACGTCCTTGCTGTATGATAGTGCATGCCACACCATAGGTGCTGTCGTCATTTGGGTCCTCAGAGGGCGAACAGTCAGACATTGGCTTATGAATGCCTTCGGATAGCCGTTCCATATAAACTGGCCACAGACATATCGGATCTCACGTAAGTTTTCTCCTGGGTTGCAGCAGTGCGTCTGGATACGTTTCGAAATTGCTATCGCACAGCTTCCTTTGTGAGCCGCCGGTCGGTTGCTGTGACTATCTAGAAACTGCGTGATCTTCTTCGCCTTCCGGTAGGCCATTGTTCGTAGTTCTAAAATGGTCCAACATCACTCCATGCCCCCGTTAATGGCATTGTTCCTTCAGAGCTACACTAGATATCCGCTTGAGTCAAGTACAGTCTGGCAGATATGGATGCCTTTGAGTATTTCTGAGGTAATTTTACAATTATTGAATCCGAATTTAACTCGTAGCTCTTTTCTTTATCAACCTCCCACGTCTTTTATTCTGTGTGCTGCAGCCCCGAGCGTCCGATATCTACAACCATCTTGTGCCTCTCGATCAGGACTATTGACCCTCCCCCTCCAGTCATGAAACTGGCTGTCGAGTTCGGTGGTGGTGCAGAGCTTCTCTTTGGGAACAAGAAGAAGCACGAAGTTGAGATCCCATCGACTGTTAGGTCTATGGGGCAGCTCTTGCCATGGATCCGTGATAATATGCTGACGGAGAGACCCGAACTCTTCATGCAGGGTAACTCAATCCGACCGGGCATACTGGTTCTCATCAACGACGCTGACTGGTGTCTATTCAACCAGGATTCCTATGAAATAAAGGACGGCGATATGATTTCCTTCATATCGACACTTCACGGTGGCTAACTATTGATCACGCCCTACCTAATGTTTTTGATGAATATGCCTTTTATATTGAGTGAACTTTCTTCTTCCCTAGCAAACGTACTATATTCTGGATCTTAAATATCGGCTTAGTGTACTTATTTGTGGTCTAATCCTTGACTGTTTTATTTAATTTGATCGTCTGGGATTTCGGCCGAGTCTTCTTGTAACCATCAGTTTAAGAGGTCAAAGGCGACGAAATGGGCCAAAATTTATGACGTCATCCAATTTCGTGATTTCTCATTCAACTGCGCGCGGTCATTGTATATAAACAAGATAAGGTATTATATTTGAAAACGGCTCTGATGGGAGAAACATGGTAGGTAAATGAAAACATGGAACGCTGATCTGACGTGTGGCTGGTCATGTTGAGAGGGAGGGAAGTTGTCCAGGTGAACGAGTTTCAGTTGCAGCGAAACATTGTTTAGCGTGGTTACGACTGGATAGCACGAAATAGTAGTCAGTCCTAAAGGGAGGGGGTGGATTAGGGGACAGAAGAGAGATTAGAGTTCTTTCCATCATCCACCCTTACCATGGTAGTGTGAGGTGGATTTTATGATCCACTTGTTTACACAGTTCTGGCTTTATACTCCGTATTGCGGCAGCTATTTCAAAGATTAAGAGACCCGCAGTCCTCGTCCGAAGAAGGGTTTCAATTACAGTAATGGACATTACACCTCATGGCTAGGTTCCACTACATGTTTCATAATTGAAATCCACCCGTGGCAGTCATTTGAGCATATGGTTGGCTGATCAAAATGCCATTTGCCTTCGCAGGCGCCTGATAAAGCTGCGTCTGCAACCACACGTAGACTCATACATGCACTTTGATGTGATGTTCATAGACTGTATTTTTCATTGGTCTAACCGGAATAGCCGCTTTAATGCCTATGAATACCGAGTTGGGTGCGATGGACGTCCGTTCAATCGTACATCGAAGCTGTCGCTTGATCACGTTCGAAAGATTGGTAGGTGCTCATCAGCTGTTTCGATAGTGACGTTTGTGCTGGACTTGCTTGGCAGGAATGTCAATACTATCAATGATTTTCTCCAGATACCCATTTGCAGGCAAATGTCCCTCAGGAAACTGAGCTCGTAATCGGTCGTATTTGAGAAACAGGTTCTAGTTGCCCTATTGAACAGGCACAAAACCAATTTTCGTTTCCTCTGAATTAGAATGAAACCAAGAAGGTTCATGTATTATCCGTTAAAATTGGTTTTTCGGTAGCTGGATCTCTGCCTGCTACCGTATAAGATTTTTTTGGAGGCAGTGATTTGTCCTATGTTCGATCTCAAACGTGATCTTTGCCTGTGCCCTGTTCATTGCCTTGAGTAAGTAGTTCCACGTCTTTTGGGCAAAAATGTCATATGCGTCTCGTCCATCGAATGCGGCCTGCCCTAATTTTGGGCTCGACGTTCGCCATGAAAATATCCTACTTCAGTTGGTTCTATCCTGCACTTTGCAGATGCCACCGGTATGTCGAGGAGAAAACCAGAATGTTGTAGGGAGGTGGATCTCGCGACCCACCTCGCAAGGTCAATGACTGCCATGCAGACGTAATCACCATTGACTAGTTTTTGCTGTAATCTGAACTCCTTAACCCATTAAACTTCCCTCCCCCACCATTACCACCAGCATCTCAGATCAACGTGCCATATTTCCATTGACCTATCACACGTCTACACTCTAGGTCGATTTCTGACCGAACAGTCTTATTAATACGTACGGACCGCGTATAGTTGAATAAAAGGTCGTGAACGTTTCCACACATAATTTTGGCGGAAATAAACTATAAAGGCATAATTTGCGTGTGGAATGGACTGTCCTGAACCTCAATTTGTATCCTTTATTTTTATAAAGGTGCTGACTATATTAGCCATGCAAGAGTCGTTTATTTTGCTTACGGGATTTTGGATACTTTTACTATTTCAAGTTTGGGTACCACGTTCAGGTGTCATTCTGTTTCTGAGGTGCTCTTTGAGCCCAACTGTCGTAACTCTGAGCCAGCTGTGCAGTTGAAATAGCTGATGCCGACTATTGCCCATTACAGGACTTCAATAGAAAATGTTAACCGAAATTCTGAAATTTGTTTTCAATTAAAAAAGATTAATTTCCTATATTTCTAACATTCAGTATTGTACAACACAATCCCAAGATAGTTTACTTATGACTGAATGCTGGCTTTTGAATAAGCTTCTTACTGGCCGCCTTCAAAATACACTCCGTTAAAATGGCTATTTAAGTAGCATGCTTTTTTCCATTAATTTTTAATATATCTAAATTCAAATATAATTTACGGAAAACAAAGACAAAAATATTCTTTCTGGGTTGGTTAAAATTTGCGTCTTCTTAAAATTTTATATGTGAATCGATAGCGAACGCTACAGGACCAATTTCCCGAAACGTTTACCAATCGAAAATGAGTATTATTATTCGATTAAGGATTAAATTACAAAAAAATTAAATAATTAAATTTTAATTTGTTTAATTATTAAAATATTGGCTTATGCGATGATTTAATATCTAACCAGCGGTCTTTTAATCCTAACAACCGACCCTACCGGATAAGGCATGATTAGCCGAAATATAGTGCGTAGTCCACGAATGTCGTAAACTCCCCTTAAAAGCAACTAATCGAACCAACGGTTATTGAATCCCATCAGCAAAATCTACCTGATAATCCTTAAAACTAGTCACCGTTATTAGGCATAATGAGTTGGACGATAGCGCGTAATTCATAAATACTTTAACCACTCCTTAAAAACAAATCATAATCCAACCCCTTTGTCGTCAAAAGGACACTGCTCACATAACGACAGTGGCATTGCAATGGATGTGGACTATGTTGTATATTTTACTAGCAGCATCAATAAACGTAAAGAAACGAAGCTTTATAATTGGATTTTTATGGTCTTAAAAAATCCCATAATTTGAAACTTTTTAAAACCCGAAAGATACACTTTCTTGAAGTATAAAACTCAACGAATACGTAAGTTGCTGACAAATGAGTACGAAAAGGAATATTTCTGTGCATGATTTTTATAAAATATATTTGCATTTAGAAAAGCATTGAAACTATATTTGAATTTGGAAAAGCATTGAAACTACATAAGTTGCCATTTTTGCAGCGTATAGCTTTGCAGGTGGCCGGAAATGAATTCGTTCAGCAGCCGGCATTCTAAGGTAACTGAAACATCGTATGCTTATGCTGCATGATCAGTACTGTTACAACTCTACTTAGACAATCTTTTCTCATCGAAAACACATTTCCGCCTGTTGGCTTACATTTCCCAAGATAGCACATCTTCTGTCCGTTCCATGATCGAAAGTCATGACCAAAAAATGTGGAAGGTCCTCTTCTACACCGGAAGTGAGACCATTGTCCCGCGTGTTGGACCGGTGCGAGTTAAAGACACTTTAAAAACGCTCTACTCATCGGCCAATCGACATCAGGGTAGGCAGTCAGTTGACGCGTACAAGCAGGAAAGTTCGGTATGAGTTTGTGGTTGTGCGTTTATGTAGAGGCACTCCACCCCCAGAGGAATGCTTACTAGTCTATCATTCAGAAATATGCTAACAACTAGGTTACAGTTGGCATAAATATTGTGAAAACTTGCAGCCGCTAGTACTTTTGATTTAAATTAATACTTTTACGGACTCGATATTAGGAGCAGTTAAAGTTGAAAGCCTTGAGAGAGAGAGAGAGCCTCAGCGAATAGCGCAGAATAGCTAGTTGACATCGCTGAGATAATGCCCAGATGCTACGGTGTTTGATTAGGTTGTAAATTTACGAACAGGATGATCCTCTGTAAATCCGACCATAAGGCTTATTTCAACCACTGTCTGAACATAGTGGGGATTTGGTGCCTCTTACTTTTATGATTCCCTTCGAAGCTCTTCGCCCTTTATCTTTTCCTACCCTTCAAAATGATGGCTCAATATGCGCCATGTCTCTCACTGATGGATTGACTCTGCGAGCTCTCAGTTGTACGTTTTATGCTAAATGAACCGCTATTTTGGTGACCGTCACATCCAATCTACTGGCACTGCGTGGCTGATAGTCTACGTTCTCTTCTTTATCGACGACATCGTTTTCTCTGAATTATTCACACTTGAGCCTTGATATTCTGAACAAATCTCTATCAACAAGCCCATTGGCCTTCCTGTGACTTACAAAGTTCTGCGTCATTACGCATACAAATTGTTGGGCAAGATGGCAACATCGAACTTGCGCAACGGGGCATAGATGGCTCCATAGCGAACGTACCCGATTGGGGAGCAGAGATATCGGCGTAGGATGCGACGCTAACGCGAGTTCCCAACAGTCGACAACAAGAAGGTTCCCAAAGGAGAAGTCAGGGAAGACAGATTGGGTTGGGTCAGCTTTTACTGAGAAAATGAGGGTACAAGAGGTTTGGCAAGCAGTTGCCACAATCTCTCTCTCTCCAGGAACGTGTCCACGGTTGAGATACTTGGCTCTGAGCGCCTGCACGCCTTTGTCACTTGCAGCCAATCAGCAAATGAGGCAACACCGATTGGCTTCTAGCTCTCGCGGGACGAGCGTGCTCCCAGACGCGAATTGACAAGGAGCCGTGAGGCAAACGGGAAAGGGGAACGTAACTCGGGGGCGGCCTGCCACAGAGCCACCAGGCCAAACAATCCCCGCAGGGGCTCAACTGCCAGCCATCGGGATAATAACTCGTAACGCAAGCGACCATGAAGCCTGCCAAACATCCACCATAAGGGCGGGACATCGAAAGAAGAATAAAATCAACCAGCTTGAGGTCCACAAACTCAGCAGTTCATTTGAGTATCTTTCCGATTTTCTTCACTTAACGACTTAACAATAGCTTATCTCATTACTCTTTCCAAAGACGTCAGTAAGGTATTCATTTTATTTCAGTGAATCCTTTCACATTTCCAAATTAAAACCTCGAAAATCCCAAATTTACCGACCTTCTATTACTACTATTAGTATATACAGCAGTTTTATTCAAAACTATACTGTGGTTGTAACTGGCAAGTAAACTGACACGAATAGAAAAGAATGCACGATGGCTGGGAAAGAAAAGTACTTTAGTGCTTCTCGGAGAGGGCGGTAACAAAGACTTGGCAAGTGGCGGGCGAAAATTGTGTTAATTTTTTTCAAAAATTTAAGATAATGTCCTTGGATTTTCCCCGCAACATGAAAACTACCATTTATGAAAATGTCCCTTACGGAATTCAAGGGCCAGAATAGATTGACGAAGGCGGAGTTAAAGTTCCGTGAAGGACCCACGCTTCCGTTCAGATTTCACAAACATCGATCGATAAGCCGCCGCCGCTGTACGCGCAACTTGCACACACGCATGTCCTCTGCCCCTTGAACGGTGAGAGCCCCTAACCAACCCCATACACACAAATGTCGGTACAGATTTTGGCTCGGGCTATCGGAGCGGACAAAGCGGAGTTGATACCTGAACCCGTACTGCAGAAGGACATCATTATGGTGCTGTGTACTATCCAGCTGCTTCTGGCGCTTTCAGTGCTGATCCTCCTGGTGCGGGAGTTGTTCATATCAGATAGTCCTCTTATAAATGCTCGTCCGCTAAACACAGAGAACATGGAGAGTATCGGTAACATCATCGATCGGGAGGTCATACAGATAAACCCCAGCATGCTAATTGATCTCCTGATGAACGACCCTCTTTTCGAAAGTCAGAAGGATAGTGATGTGCTGGATGGGGTGGAAAAGGAGAGGGTGGATATCATCTTCCAGAAGGCTGTCAGTTCAATTCTTCGCCGTACTGTGGAAGGTCAGAGTCTGCCGAAGAGCATATCGTTTCTGCGTCGTGCTCTGATGGCCTTGGAGCAGGAAGCGCGTGCACAGTACAAAGACCTCGCAGCGAAGGCCGAGGAGTCACTTGGTATGGATGCTCAAGAGGCGGTGGTAGAAGACGATGATGATAACGAAGACGACGACGACGATGACGATGATGACGACGGCTAAAATGGTGCCCCAGGCTAAGGAGAAGGTCGGCTACATGTCTTTCGCGTATACTGCAAAGGCTAAAAGAGCAGCTTTAGGATGACTAGTTCAGTCAAATTCCGGCATACATAAAATTATTCAACCTGCCGCGAGTTAAATTTTGCCTTTACTTTTCACCATTGGAACATCTTACCACACTTCGCTCTGGTACTAAGTTTTAGTTGTGTGATGACAGTCCACGCCAAGTTCGTCTGCTAATGCAACAGCCCTAGGATCTGTGAACTTTATGGAAAATAAATGTCAACAAACTGTGTTCGAGGACTTTCCGCTATAAGCAGGTATTCTGTAAAGAAGGCGATTTCTGAAGGAAATAAATTTTTTTATGAGGCCACTATCCTTTACTCTGAAGGTTTTGATAAACGTGAAAAGCTGGTGAACAGGCGAGTAATTGAACAATATTTAAAATTAAAAAATACAACACCAGGACCTGAATAAACGCCTGAAATAGGCGAATTTTATGAGATTTCTGTTTCTCCAACGCAGCCATTTTTTCCACGGCCCTCATTGAGTCATGGACCTCTCAACCGGAGTAGTTATTCGTGTCTGGAAGGTGCCTGATTGAATAAAACAGATGTAAATCACGTAACGGTTTATTAACTTTCAATAAGACTGTCTACATGCGAACGTCGAAATCGTCAGCGGAGGACTTCCCTAATGAAAAATTGCACTTCTCATCTGAACCTTACTTGCCCAAATGCGAAGTATGCGTGTTTGATGAAATTAACACTTCGATAAATGATATAAACCTTTACCAGATAAAAAAATCCTTCAATAAACGGTACTCACCAACAAATATTTGGCCATTTCTGAATTAGTTTCCATCAACAGCCGATCACAGCCCAAGCGAGTGTGTAAGTTATCTCGAATTTTTAAGTAAAGAGTTCTACCACCTGAGATTCAGCTGATTGGTTGTGCTAACTGGCTTTGTACCTGGTTCAGCCGTTATAAAACCTGATCTATCTGGCGCCGATGTCATCGCAAATTGCACCTCTCCGTCTGTGAGGAGCTACAGCAGTGAATCTGGACAACGTGAACATCCTTTCACGGCGAAATGAATACCAAGGTCGAAGAACAACTTTTGCGATGGTAGACCACGATACCGAGCAGCAAGGGCGGATGATGAAGGAGATTCCCAAATCACCTCAGTAGTCCTTCTTGAATGGTTCAATGTATCCTTGTGATTTTGTCACAGCGAGTGGAGACTGTCTCATGTGAGACGAATCCGGCTTGCTGCTATCGGTACGTTGGGGGACGTAAATGCGTGATCCCAATTGCACAGTTATGAGCAAGCCACAACCAAGCAGTGTTACCAACGAAGGCAAGGCAGGTGGGACATTACTCTCACGAGTCATGAGGGTTTGATTTAAGCTCATTTCGATAACCACCCGACTTTAGTCAAAACCCCTTGTTCCCGGTTAGGCTAGACGGGCTGCTGAGAGTAAATAAGGCCAGATAGAGGCATTGACGTGTGCGTCTTAAACGTGGGAAGGATCATTCCCTGCTCATCACTGTGCGACCGCCCATGGGAGATTTGAACACGGACACACAATGTAGAGTCGGAAATGCTCACATTCATGGGCTGGTTTTCTCCAAACTAACTTCCATCTGCATTTGTGCACTCTTATCATAAGGATCTCCATTTCTAAAAGCACATCAGCCGATTTTGAATGCGCGCCTTTCCGGTCGCCTGTAAAAATCACATTCGCCAAGCAATGGCTACTCAGACAGTAGAATTTTGTCGTCGGTTTTCAATACCCTGATAAATCCAAACCTATATTTATCAAAAATTATGCACGAAAATAACCATTCTTCAAATGTTACCCTAGAAGCAAAGGGTACTGTTCAGCTCTAGAAGCCTTTTTTCAATTCCCTGGGGATTTGGAATCCAAGCTTTCGCTGTGCTTGCGTCTAGTGTCCAAACTGCAAGCTGTGCACCTTTACCTTATCACAGCAGCTTAAGTTCTTAGAGAAGACCCTAGCCGCTTCCACCTGGCTCGGTTCCGTGTGAGAAGGGAAGATGTAGTATGCCACTTGGGAGGATAGATTATTCTGTACAGAGCAACTAGAGAAGGGGTTGGAGGAAGTTGGCTGTCGCCGCGAAGGCGGTGTCCCAATTGTGAGACCGTGGGGAGTCGTCACAGGGCATCCAATTGGGTGATGTGTGAGCCAACCTTCAAGATGATTGGCCATTGTGGACAGCTAGGATTGGCGAGCGCCAGACAGCCACTGGTGCGCACGTGCATGTAGTTACGAGAGGTTCAGTGTTCGACACCGGCACGGACTTGGGTCACCACAATTTCAAGATAGGTCATGCATTCGTCATAAAATCCTGAAGTGAAGATGCTTTATTTGGACTCTTCACTAACGGGCATATACAATGCTACTTGAATAGACATTTCTAGATCTTAAAATGCTCATGATTAGAAAACTTCTTAAACCAAACAAAAATTACTAGACAAACTCCACGCAAAATAAGATCATTTTTGACATTTGATTTTTGCAAGTAGCCGGAACGATGCACAGTCAGACAGGCATTCTGGCGTGACTAAAACATCCTGGGAGCATGCGGCGTGTTAGTCAATGTTACAGCCCACACTTAAATACACCCTCTTGATGTAATATTTCAGAAGTTCGTTTGATCGTTCATGACGTAGGTCACCTACATTACTTTGAGGAATTCATTTCAAGTCAGACTACATAGTTCGATCCCTGACACGTATTTTTGGAAATATGTCTGGTTAATGCTGTTCTCCACTTTAAAAAACACATGATACAACAGACTAATTGGAAAGAACTCGAAAACCTCATCGGGATTCAAACCTGCGATTGCAAGTGAGACGTTAGCGGAACGGAGGCCGACTCCTCGACCAACGGGGCCCAGATAAAAAACCCTGGAGTTTTTCAAACCCGGGCTATGTTATACACCCGACCTACTGCAAATTACGGAATTCACCAATTCTAATGCATTAGGCTGTCACCCAAACATTTCTTTATAACCAATAAATATAGCATCGGGCTGCGATGCTCATTTGTGAATGAGTCAATTAACCGAATTATAAAAGATCGGCGATTCCCCCGATCCAGACGTGCGATCTTCGCCCTCAACCTCCCCTTTCACCCTAGTCGTAATTTCAATACCAACCCAGCCTGTCGTGACTCATCATCGACGAAGACAGTTAAGCGTGTATTTCAATAATTTCGTTACTTATGTTTTTATAGTGGTCAGTTAAAAAAATAATTTTATCTGCCTGACGTTTCGGAGTTAATCTCGAATTCCTTATCAGATTGACAGGACTGACACGACAGTGACTTGATGTTCCCATGCGAGTCGTTAGTCGCCGCAATTTTATCCCCGGTGCATATATCAGTGCGTTCGCTTCCATTTGTTACGGTCGCTGATGGTCTGAGTAAATTTGAAATTCCAGAAGGAAATAATCTTTATTCCAGTGATCGAGACGCCTTCTCCTTTACGCAGCTGCAATGGTTTACGTTTTCGTTTAAAACGTTAATGTGGGCTACACCAAGCGTGAGGGTATAAACACGCACTGATAGTAGTGGTTTCCAGGGCTGACGGGATAAGTCGATCCAAGTTGGAGCAGTCTACAATGGTTCCATTGTGGTGGGTCCTTATGTTACCTCTCACATCCGCAAAATCAGAGCCTTATATGACACGCGATGGACGGGGACTGACTTAAACAAACTACTGTTCTGGGAGTGTTAGGTTGCTTCAGCTGGGATCAGGCGCCTGGTGTCTCAAAATAAAAAATCGAATCCTCTTCCAAATTATGAAGACGCGCTACTAGCCATAGCTCGAAAGGTCGCCTATTAACGAGGTAGCTCGGTGCCCCTTTTGACTGAGGGTCATATCGCTATGACAGTCTCAACTGTGTGATATGTGAGATAATAGCTGAATTAAGCCTGTTAATCGGGGAATGAGAGAACATGTCGGGTTTAGCTCGGATAGACGAGTTGTTTCGATTTCCGGACCACCAAATGCACAACCACATTAGACCATCCTGACTGTGGTAGAGGGGCACTTACCGGTCACCTTATACGACAAACTCGTCTTATTGTGCCTCGGGCGCTCACCCTCGAGCCCGTGGGCAGTCGCACAACGGCCAGGTAGAATTACATTCCCGACAAGGTAGCATAGAATGATCATTTCCGGCTTATAAGCTTCCATCGGCCAGCCATACACAGTCCCCAGGTTTTCTACAAATCCCTAAGGCCTGTTGGTTAGAAGTTCAACTCCCTCACTGTCCTGCTAGTTCCGAAGGGCGGTTGCTGACGGAACTCGAGAGTGAGCCCCAAGGCACAGAGGGACGAGTATACCTGGTACCGCGATCGGTGACTGTCCCTGTTACATTTATAATGTACTCGATCCCCACCGAGAGGACAAGGAGCTCATCGTTCAATGGTTAGGAAGTTGAACAACAAACCAAAATATCACGGGTTCCAAATCTCATGGATTACGAAAAACCTGGGGTTTGGATATGGTTAGCTGATGGCGGTTAATAAACCAGAAATTCCATCCCGGTCTCTTTCGCCTTCCTCTTTAATGTCGTTTCGACTTTATCTTCATGGTGAGAATGCGGGTGTGGGAACCACTTTTCATAAACATCACCCAACTACAGAATAATTTATTCTAATGAAATTACATGACAGAAGTCAGCACCATAAATTCGAAGGGAATTTTTGTTGGTTAAGACATTCTCATGATAATATAATTTATTTAGGGCCACAGAGAAGTTAAAATAAGACATGTAACGACTTAACTCATGCCAAGGCTGGTTAAACCATTTAACTAGTTTCCCTAAGTCATAGCTAAGCTAAGTACTTCCCTTGAACAAGGCTGTTCTGAGCTAATGGAGGTTCGGTTCTTGTAAACTTATCTCATGGAGTATGTATGATTGTCCCCATAGGAGGCAGGAGGAGCAATTACAAAAGATTTTCGCTAGGTCTGTCAGGACGCCTCAATAGCAAAGACGACTACATGAGCCTTAAATATCTTTATTAAGAAGGCGGTCATGGATAAGGAGTCCTACAATGCTCGATAACCAGTCACTATTTTCGACAGCGCACATGACAAATACCTGAACGACGCTCAAAAGATCGTAAAGGCGATAATCAAGGCACTTGCACCAGAGTAAACTTTAAATTTGGTCTCCAAACATCGACATATGAGACTAGTTGTTCGACAAACATCCACGAGGCTCGTAGGTAACCGCCAAACCGGAGTTCAAAGTTCTTTGCGAATTCGCCCACTTTCGCGATAGTAAGCCCCGGCGAGGAACAAAACAAAAAAGATACATTAACAAGAAAAACTTTAATTTCAAAAGGGGAGCATCTACAGGAAAGAACGCTGGAGGAGCCATTGCTGAGCCGGACCTCTCATAGCTCTGTCCTGCAGCGGCAGAATACCGGCGAAGTGTCTGAATTTTTAGCTGGTACCGATGCACGACTGCATGCAGCATGTACCACCATCCCACACCGGTGCGTCCACTACCTTTAGGTGCTACTGTCCGTATGGTCAATCCTGCAATATTTCAAAACAAAACTTTTTGGTTGCAGTATAGAGGCAGATCATTTTCGTGGGAAACCGCAAGCCTACGCTACTGGTATAGTACATCAAACAAAATATGAAATTGTTATGTTCACACGTTTAGAGAAATCGCATCCCACAACTTCCCCCTAAATTTTATCCCTCTGGGGTCAAAGTTGCGCCCACAGCACTATTGTTAACAGTTACTCGAGCTGAATTCAAATCATGCCAGAAAACGAAACTCCCGATTGCAAGATTTGCACTATGCACTTTGCTCGACTGTTCTGGGTTGTTGAGTAGAAGTCCCGGTTTGTCTCAGTAGAATTTCAAAAGTTTCCTCTATGAAAAATCAGGTAGAATACCAGAAATAAGAGGGTTAAGGAGATCTAATTGGTCCCAGTCTTTAGCCGTGTCGGGCGAAATCAAAGTAGATGCTAGGATAAAGTACACAGCGTTCGAATCCAATCACTAAAGGTGAATAGACCATAGACGTCCTATGACGCTCAACAGCATTAATGCCTGATAGAATGAAATTGGAAAATTGGCAATTTTTCATAGAACAAGTTCGAAGAAAACCGATACAGAATAAGGGAACTGAAATGTGCCCGAAGGTATGCGATCCACTGCACTAAGACATAAAGGGGTTTCTCCACAGGTGAGCCTCCTACATCGTTTAGAAAACAGGCAAAGTTAGCGGAAAGTGCCTCAAGAATCTATGCTAGATTAACGTACGAAAAAAAGCCCATTTAACGCAAGTTGTGTACACGCCAGATAACCAACAAAGAAGGCTATACTATATTGCAGGCACTTCTTGCTGTCTAGCCAGTACGTTCCAGTTTTCATGCATGGCGATTAGAGTCTGAGTTAACGAAGTAATATTGTAATTAAACAGATCTAAGCGAGAATACGTCCAGCTACCGATGCAAAAGAAGAACTTATTACAAATAAAAATATATTTACAACAGAGAACAAAACAGAATATCAGATTTTTGGTTCAACTCCTGTAGACCTATACATAGCCCGTAGTTCTAGATATCTTTGAGACATTTTTTCATAAAACTCGGGATCTAAAAGACTAAAGAGGTGAAAAAGCCGACTAAGTTACTATTTGCGATTGCACATCATAGCTGCATCAAAATTATGACGGCATAGGATGACCGAAGTCCAGTGATACTTTTTCGAGCACTCCGCTAAAGCTATAGGTAATCAGAGGATCAAACAGACGGGAAACAAACTTGACCACAGATCGGCGCATTCTTTCCGCCGAATATGTTCCATCATAAGGGCAGGAATAATCGTATCTTTTTCTACCTTATTTAAAGATTCGTCATTGGGGAAACCTACAAACTGTAGGAAAAGCAACAGTTACATACCTAGTCCAAGCGGACCTTCAACACGGTCAGATGGCAGGATGACAAAAGTTAAAGAATCACTCTTTGAAAACAATGAACCCATGAAATGCCTATAAAAAAGAATGTTCTTAGAGATTTGATTCATATTTAGGAAGATGTTGCAGTAGCCGAGGAAAGTTAAAAATGCACACTGTTGGTCCAATTTATAGGAAAATAGCAAAAAATGGCCGTAATTTTTGAAGACAACCAATCATTCGTAGATGTAACAGTTTCGCTTCGCCCTTCCCGATTGACAGCTACTTGTACTTGTACGGGCTGCGATCAGGCCTGATATAGCCGGCCTATATTATGACAAGGATTGTGCTACTCCACCCATGACGATCCGCGGCAGCAGACCTGGACAGTTCAATCCATTCTTTTCGACAACGACGGACGCCGTATACCGCAGGTCCAAGAACAACTTACATGTCCTTACCAACTGTGTCGAGCCTGGTTTTAAGCCGACCCTCTCTTTGACGTCTCCAATTGGGTAGTAGGGTCGGTCCGAGCGCAGTAACATAGAGCTTGTAAGGTGAGTGACGATGAACGTGCCCGAACCACCTCAGTCGTCGTTCTTGGATGGCTTGGGATATCCTTTGCGATGTTTACGCAGCGAGCGCGGACTGTCTCATTTGAGACGAAGTCTGTGTACTTCACTCGGAGGATGATCCTCAACCAGTGTTGCTCAAATGCCTCCAGTTTTCGCTCAGCTTCTACGCGCGTAGCCCAGCATTCACAGTCATAGAGAAGGGCGGACCGGACAGACGTACGGTATATGCGAATCTTTGTGGCGATAGAAATGTCGCGTCGGGACAGCAGGCACTTTATAAGGCTTGCGAAAACCCGGCAAGCAGCATCGATTCGGTAGAAAATGTCATCCTTACTCTATCCATTTGGCATCAACCTCGCTTCAAGGTATTTGAAACTGTCCACCTCTTCAAGTTGATCGCCATAAACCTCGAGAGGTGCTTTCGCCTGGGTGACAGGGATGCAGCTTGAAAAAACTTTGGTATTCCCCACGCTTAGGGAAAAGCCGATCAATTTAGTGACTTCATTCACCCGCAACACCATACACTGCAGATCACCAAAGTTTTGAAGCTAGTAAGGCGATCTAGGCTGCGATGTCGAGATCAGCCAGCCGGCATCCGGGTGCAAGCTCACCGCCGTCCTTGTCATGCACGGCCTTCCTAAGAATTCATTCGATAGAGTAGTTGAACAGGATGGGAGACAAAAATACAACCTTGTCGAACGCCAGACCGGATATCAAATGCTTGTGAACGATTGTTATGGACCAAAAACGCGCGCTGTGTTTTGAGCTGTAATAGACATTGGTCATGGCGATAATTTTTCGATGGTAGACCAGCTAGTGTCATTATGCAACATAATAATAGGTTTATTGATTTGGCACTGCTTGGGAGCCGTCATCGATTCGGCTAATAACGATGGACGGAATCGAACGCGAGGGCGAAGTCGACAAAGCAGACGGCCGTGGGCTGCTGGTAACTATGGCGGGATTCAAGGACGCCTCTTAGTGTGAATATTTGGTCCGCACATCCACGCCTAGCATGGAATCGGGCATGGTTGGGCTTCGTCCTAGAGTCGCGCATAGCCTGGAATCGCCTGAGAAGGACAATAGCGAAGGTTTTAGCAGCAAAGTCGATAAGACGTATGCCAAGGTAGTTTTCACATCTCGTTCCGTCTCCTTCATGTGGACAGACACAAGGATGCCTGAGCCCCAGTCATCAGCAACAACGTTGCCTTTCCACGCTTGTACAAGCACTTCATGGAGCCAGGACGCCAGTGTGTAAATAAAAGACTTGTAGATTGTAAGGTATGCCATCCTTTCCAGGTGCCTTGTTGTTGCACAACCTCCTTATGGCATCAGTGACTTCTCCTTCAAAAGGTGGGTCACCTGACACTGCATAGGCAGGAGACTCCGTTGCACGTGGTAAGGGGCTTCTGGGCTCGGTATAGAAATGTAGAAGGTTCTCGAAGTGCTCACGCCAGCGCTCGACCTTTGCCGAGTTTTCAGGAATAAAGCTGCTATTCACGTCACAAACAGATTCGCTCTGTGTAGAGAGCCTACCACCAACTAAGCCGATAATTCGGTAGAGTTTTAGAGTGCCACCTACGTTTGAGTTCTGCTCCATCGAGGTCGCTATTTTAGCCCATTATTTCTTCTGCTTATCCCTAACAGATTTCGCCATCATCTTTTTGAGTTGGTGGAAGAAGCATTGTTACGGGACCTGGCTCGAGCCGTCTGGAGAGAGAACTGCAGGGTTCTTACGCTGATCCAATCCCTGTGGCGTAGCTGAGTAAACTCAAGGATTTCTCAGCTGCACCATAGACTAATGCCTTCAGTGACGACCACTCACTACTGCCTTCTTCGTCTGCTCGGGTAGTAAAACAAAACCGGATTTCTCTATCCAGGACCACGGCAGTGCCGGGTTGCAGGCGTCTAGCACGTGACATAGATCGGAATTTTTAGTCCGTTACAATGCTGACCACCAGCTGACTATGTTGAAAGACCGCCAAAATTCCAGCCCATTAAGACATCAGGTAAACATGCGTATCAAAACCGGCTAAAACTTGCATTAGGAAATTCTGAATATTTTTCTTATTTTCAGTTCTTCCGCAAAATTTATATTAAGTGAAAAGAGAAAAACCCTGTAAATCATAGAAAACCAACGCAAAATTTGAACAAATTGATGAAAATGCAAATAAATCAAAAGCGCAAATAATCTGATTATTTCGAAAAATTTTTCTAGTTAAAGGCATCAGGGAAGTTCCTTTGATGGAAAATTTGTCTGGTTGGCACTCTTGAAGGCTGCTTCTAGTAAGATTTTAGCTAAAATCAGCACTATCTGTATGCTCAAAGTTAACAACAAAATTGCAGCAGAAGCAACAAATATAATTCTGATCGCTTCCCTGCTAATTAATCTGCCAGTTTCTAACTCAAAAAGCAAATTTCTTCAATTAATTTCATAAAGATATGAGAGAAGGGAAAGTGCCTCAAGAATCCATGATACATTAACTTACGGCAAAATGCCCATTTAACGCAAGTTGTATGCACGCCACATAACCAACAAAGAAGGCTATACTTTATTGCAGGCACTTCTTACTGTCTAGCCAGTACGTTCCGGTTTTCATGCATGGCGATTAGAGTCTCAGTTAACGAATTAATATTGTAATTAATCAGATCTACGCGAGAATATGTCCAGCTTCCGATGCAAAAGAAGCACTAATTACTAGTAAAATTATATTTACAACCGAGAACAAAACAGAATATCAGATTGTTGGTTCAACTCCTGTAAACCTATACATAGCCCGTAGTTCTAGATATCATTGAGACATTTTTTCATAAAACTCGGTATCTAAATGACTAAGGAGTTAAAAAAACGAATAAGTTACTATTTGCGATTGCACATCATAGCTGCATCGAAAATACGACGGCATAGGATGATCGAAGTCCAGTGATCCTTTTTCGAGCACTCTGCTTAGGCTTTAGGTAATCAGTGGATCAAACAGACGGGAAACAAACTTGACCACAGATCGGTGCTTTCTTTCCGCCGAATATGATCCATCATAAGGGCAGGAATAATCGCATCTTTTTCTGCCTTATTTAAAGATTCGTCATTGGGGAAACCTAAAACTGTAGGAAAAGCAACAGTAACATACCTAGTCCAAGCGGACCTTCAACACGGTCAGATGGCAGGATGACAAAAGTTAAAGAATCACTCTTTGAAAACAATGAACCTAGTAAATGCTTATAAAATGAATGTTCTTAGAGATTAATTCATATTTAGGAAGATGTTGCAGTAGCCGAGGAAAGTTAAAAATACACACTGATGGTCCAATTTATATGAAAAATCGCAAAAAAGAAGCCGTAATTTTTGAAGACAACCAATCATTCGTAGATGTAACAGTTTCGCTTCGCCCTTCCCGATTGACAGCTACTTGTACTTGTACGGGCTGCGATCAGGCCTGATATAGCCGGCCTATATTATGACAAGGATTGTGCTACTCCACCCATGACGATCCGCGGCAGCAGACCTGGACAGTTCAATCCATTCTTTTCGACAACGACGGATGCCGTATACCGCAGGTCCAAGAACAACTTACATGTCCTTACCAACTGTGTCGAGCCTGGTTTTAAGCCGACCCTCTCTTTGACGTCTCCAATTGGGTAGTAGGGTCGGTCCGAGCGCAGTAACATAGAGCTTGTAAGGTGAGCGACGAAGAACGTGCCCGAACCACCTCAGTCGTCGTTCTTGGATGGCTTGGGATATCCTTGCGATGTTTACGCAGCGAGCGCGGACTGCCTCATTTGAGACGAAGTCTGTGTACTTCACTCGGAGGATGATCCTCAACCAGTGTTGCTCAAATGCCTCCAGTTTTCGCTCAGCTTCTACGCGCGTAGCCCAGCATTCACAGTCATAGAGAAGGGCGGACCGGACAGACGTACGGTATATGCGAATCTTTGTGGCGATAGAAATGTCGCGTCGGGACCACAGGCACTTTCTAAGGCTTGAGAAAACCCGGCAAGTAGCATCGATTCGGTAGAAAATGTCATCCTTACTCTATCCATTTGGCATCAACCTCGCTTCAAGGTATTTGAAACTGTCCACCTCTTCAAGTTGATCGCCATAAACCTCGAGAGGTGCTTTCGCCTGGGCAGGGATGCAGCTTGAAAAAACTTTGGTATTCCCCGCGCTTAGGGAAAAGCCGATCAATTTAGTGACTTCATTCACCCGCAACACCATACACTGCAGATCACCAAAGTTTGAAGCTAGTAAGCGATATAGTCTGCGATGTCGAGATCAGCCAGCCGGCGTCCGGGTGCAAGCTCACCGCCGTCCTTGTCATGCACGGCCTTCCTAAGAATTCATTCGATAGCGTAGTTGAACAGGATGGGAGACAAAATACAACCTTGTCGAACGCCAGACCGGATATCAAATGCTTGTGAACGATTGTTATGGACCAAAACGCGCGCTGTGTTTGAGCTGTAATAGACATTGGTCATGGCGATAATTTTCGATGGTAGACCAGCTAGTGTCATTATGCAACATAATAATAGGTTTATTGATTTGGCACTGCTTGGGAGCCGTCATCGATTCGGCTAATAACGATGGACGGAATCGAACGCGAGGGCGAAAGTCGACAAAGCAGACGGCCGTGGGCTGCTGGTAACTATGGCGGGATTCAAGGACGCCTCTTAGTGTGAATATTTGGTCCGCACATCCACGCCTAGCATGGAATCGGGCATGGTTGGGCTTCGTCCTAGAGTCGCGCATAGCCTGGAATCGCCTGAGAAGGACAATAGCGAAGGTTTTAGCAGCAAAGTCGATAAGACGTATGCCAAGGTAGTTTTCACATCTCGTTCCGTCTCCTTCATGTGGACAGACACAAGGATGCCTGAGCCCCAGTCATCAGCAACAACGTTGCCTTTCCACGCTTGTACAAGCACTTCATGGAGCCAGGACGCCAGTGTGTAAATAAAAGACTTGTAGATTGTAAGGTATGCCATCCTTTCCAGGTGCCTTGTTGTTGCACAAACCTCCTTATGGCATCAGTGACTTCTCCTTCAAAAGGTGGGTCACCTGACACTGCATAGGCAGGAGACTCCGTTGCACGTGGTAAGGGGCTTCTGGGCTCGGTATAGAAATGTAGAAGGTTCTCGAAGTGCTCACGCCAGCGCTCGACCTTTGCCGAGTTTTCAGGAATAAAGCTGCTATTCACGTCACAAACAGATTCGCTCTGTGTAGAGAGCCTACCACCAACTAAGCCGATAATTCGGTAGAGTTTTAGAGTGCCACCTACGTTTGAGTTCTGCTCCATCGAGGTCGCTATTTTAGCCCATTATTTCTTCTGCTTATCCCTAACAGATTTCGCCATCATCTTTCTGAGTTGGTGGAAGAAGCATTGTTACGGGACCTGGCTCGAGCCGTCTGGAGAGAGAACTGCAGGGTTCTTACGCTGATCCAATCCCTGTGGCGTAGCTGAGTAAACTCAAGGGATTTCTCAGCTGCACCATAGACTAATGCCTTCAGTGACGACCACTCACTACTGCCTTCTTCGTCTGCTCGGGTAGTAAAAACAAAAACCGGATTTCTCTATCCAGGACCACGGCAGTGCCGGGTTGCAGGCGTCTAGCACGTGACATAGATCGGAATTTTTTTAGTCCGTTACAATGCTGACCACCAGCTGACTATGTTGAAAGACCGCCAAAAATTCCAGCCCATTAAGACATCAGGTAAACATGCGTATCAAAAACCGCTAAAAACTTGCATTAGGAAATTCTGAATATTTTTTTCTTATTTTCAGTTCTTCCGCAAAAATTTATATTAAGTGAAAAAGAGAAAAACCCTGTAAATCATAGAAAACCAACGCAAAAATTTGAACAAATTGATGAAAATGCAAATAAATCAAAAGCGCAAATAATCTGATTATTTCGAAAAATTTTTCTAGTTAAAGGCATCAGGGAAGTTCCTTTGATGGAAAATTTGTCTGGTTGGCACTCTTGAAGGCTGCTTCTAGTAAGATTTTAGCTAAAATCAGCACTATCTGTATGCTCAAAGTTAACAACAAAATTGCAGCAGAAGCAACAAATATAATTCTGATCGCTTCCCTGCTAATTAATCTGCCAGTTTCTAACTCAAAAAGCAAATTTCCTCAATTAATTTCATAAAGATATGAGAGAAGGGAAAGTGCCTCAAGAATCCATGATACATTAACTTACGGCAAAATGCCCATTTAACGCAAGATGTATGCACGCCACATAACCAACAAAGAAGGCTATACTTTATTGCAGGCACTTCTTACTGTCTAGCCAGTACGTTCCGGTTTTCATGCATGGCGATTAGAGTCTCAGTTAACGAATAAATATTGTAATTAATCAGATCTACGCGAGAATATGATCCAGCTTCCGATGCAAAAGAAGCACTAATTACTAGTAAAATTATATTTACAACCGAGAACAAAACAGAATATCAGATTGTTGGTTCAACTCCTGTAAACCTATACATAGCCCGTAGTTCTAGATATCATTGAGACATTTTTTCATAAAACTCGGTATCTAAATGACTAAGGAGTTAAAAAAACGAATAAGTTACTATTTGCGATTGCACATCATAGCTGCATCGAAAATACGACGGCATAGGATGATCGAAGTCCAGTGATCCTTTTTCGAGCACTCTGCTTAGGCTTTAGGTAATCAGTGGATCAAACAGACGGGAAACAAACTTGACCACAGATCGGTGCTTTCTTTCCGCCGAATATGATCCATCATAAGGGCAGGAATAATCGCATCTTTTTCTGCCTTATTTAAAGATTCGTCATTGGGGAAACCTAAAACTGTAGGAAAAGCAACAGTAACATACCTAGTCCAAGCGGACCTTCAACACGGTCAGATGGCAGGATGACAAAAGTTAAAGAATCACTCTTTGAAAACAATGAACCTAGTAAATGCTTATAAAATGAATGTTCTTAGAGATTAATTCATATTTAGGAAGATGTTGCAGTAGCCGAGGAAAGTTAAAATACACACTGATGGTCCAATTTATATGAAAATCGCAAAAAGAAGCCGTAATTTTTGAAGACAACCAATCATTCGTAGATGTAACAGTTTCGCTTCGCCCTTCCCGATTGACAGCTACTTGTACTTGTACGGGCTGCGATCAGGCCTGATATAGCCGGCCTATATTATGACAAGGATTGTGCTACTCCACCCATGACGATCCGCGGCAGCAGACCTGGACAGTTCAATACATTCTCTTCGACAACGACGGATGCCGTATACCGCAGGTCCAAGAACAACTTACATGTCCTTACCAACTGTGTCGAGCCTGGTTTTAAGCCGACCCTCTCTTTGACGTCTCCAATTGGGTAGTAGGGTCGGTCCGAGCGCAGTAACATAGAGCTTGTAAGGTGAGTGACGAAGAACGTGCCCGAACCACCTTAGTCGTCGTTCTTGGATGGCTTGGGATATCCTTGCAATGTTTACGCAGCGAGCGCGGACTGTCTCATTTGAGACGAAGTCTGTGTACTTCACTCGGAGGATGATCCTCAACCAGTGTTGCTCAAATGCCTCCAGTTTTCGCTCAGCTTCTACGCGCGTAGCCCAGCATTCACAGTCATAGAGAAGGGCGGACCGGACAGACGTACGGTATATGCGAATCTTTGTGGCGATAGAAATGTCGCGTCGGGACCACAGGCACTTTATAAGGCTTGCGAAAACCCGGCAAGCAGCATCGATTCGGTAGAAAATGTCATCCTTACTCTATCCATTTGGCATCAACCTCGCTTCAAGGTATTTGAAACTGTCCACCTCTTCAAGTTGATCGCCATAAACCTCGAGAGGTGCTTTCGCCTAGACAGGGATGAAGCTTGAAAAAACTTTGGTATTCCCCGCGCTTAGTGAAAAGCCGATCAATTTAGTGACTTCATTCACCCGCAACACCATAGACTGCAGATCACCAAAGTTTGAAGCTAGTAAGGCGATCTAGGCTGCGATGTCGAGATCAGCCAGCCGGCGTCCGGGTGCAAGCTCACCGCCGTCCTTGTCATGCACGGCCTTCCTAAGAATTCATTCGATAGCGTAGTTGAACAGGATGGGAGACAAAATACAACCTTGTCGAACGCCAGACCGGATATCAAATGCTTGTGAACGATTGTTATGGACCAAAAACGCGCTGTGTTTGAGCTGTAATAGACATTGGTCATTGCGATAATTTTCGATGGTAGACCAGCTAGTGTCATTATGCAACATAATAATAGGTTTATTGATTTGGCACTGCTTGGGAGCCGTCATCGATTCGGCTAATAACGATGGACGGAATCGAACGCGAGGGCGAAGTCGACAAAGCAGACGGCCGTGGGCTGCTGGTAACTATGGCGGGCTTCAAGGATGCGCCTTAGTGTGAATATTTGTCCGCACATCCACGCCTAGCATGGAATCGGGCATGGTTGGGCTTCGTCCTAGAGTCGCGCATAGCCTGGAATCGCCTGAGAAGGACAATAGCGAAGGTTTTAGCAGCAAAGTCGATAAGACTTATGCCAAGGTAGTTTTCACATCTCGTTCCGTCTCCTTCATGTGGACATACACAAGGATGCCTGAGCCCCAGTCATCAGCAACAACGTTGCCTTTCCACGCTTGTACAAGCACTTCATGGAGCCAGGACGCCAGTGTGTAAATAAAAGACTTGTAGATTGTAAGGTATGCCATCCTTTCCAGGTGCCTTGTTGTTGCATAACCTCCTTATGGCATCAGTGACTTCTCCTTCAAAAGGTGGGTCACCTGACACTGCATAGGCAGGAGGGGGAGGAGACTCCATTGCACGTGGTAAGGGGCTTCTGGGTCGGTATAGAAATGTAGAAGGTTCTCGAAGTGCTCACGCCAGCGCTCGACCTTTGCCGAGTTTTCAGGAATTAAGCTGCTATTCAAGTCACAAACAGATTCGCTCTGTGTAGAGAGCCTACCACCAACTAAGCCGATAATTCGGTAGAGTTTTAGAGTGCCACCTACGTTTGAGTTCTGCTCCATCGAGGTCGCTATTTTAGCCCATTATTTCTTCTGCTTATCCCTAACAGATTTCGCCATCATCTTTCTGAGTTGGTGGAAGAAGCATTGTTACGGGACCTGGCTCGAGCCGTCTGGAGAGAGAACTGCAGGGTTCTTACGCTGATCCAATCCCTGTGGCGTAGCTGAGTAAACTCAAGGATTTCTCAGCTGCACCATAGACTAATGCCTTCAGTGACGACCACTCACTACTGCCTTCTTCGTCTGCTCGGGTAGTAAAACAAAACCGGATTTCTCTATCCAGGACCACGGCAGTGCCGGGTTGCCGGCGTCTAGCACGTGACATAGATCGGAATTTTTAGTCCGTTACAATGCTGACCACCAGCTGACTATGTTGAAAGACGGCCAAAATTCCAGCCCATTAAGACATCAGGTAAACATGCGTATCAAAACGGCTAAAACTTGCATTAGGAAATTCTGAATATTTTTCTTATTTTCAGTTCTTCCGCAAAATTTATATTAAGTGAAAAGAGAAAAACCCTGTAAATCATAGAAAACCAACGCAAAATTTGAACAAATTGATGAAAATGCAAATAAATCAAAAGCGCAAATAATCTGATTATTTCGAAAAATTTTTCTAGTTAAAGGCATCAGGGAAGTTCCTTTGATGGAAAATTTGTCTGGTTGGCACTCTTGAAGGCTGCTTCTAGTAGGATTTGGGTTTAAATCAGCACTATCCATATGCTCAAAGTTAACAACAAAATTGCAGCAGAAGCAACAAATATAATTCTGATCGCTTCCCTGCTAATTAATCTGCCAGTTTCTAACTCAAAAAGCAAATGTCCTCAATTAATTTCATAAAGACATGAGAGAAGGGAAAGTGCCTCAAGAATCCATGATACATTAACTTACGGCAAAAGGCCCATTTAACGCAAGTTGTATGCACGCCACATAACCAACAAAGAAGGCTATACTATATTGCTGGCACTTCTTACTGTCTAGCCAGTACGTTCCAGTTTTTATGCATGGCGATTAGAGTCTCAGTTAACGAATTAATATTGTAATTAATCAGATCTACGCGAGAATATGTCCAGCTTCCGACGCAAAAGAAGCACTAATTACTAGTAAAAATATATTTACAACCGAGAACAAAACAGAATATCAGATTTTTGGTTCAACTCCTGTAAACCTATACATAGCCCGTAGTTCTAGATATCGTTGAGACATTTTTTCATAAAACTCGGTATCTAAATGACTAAGAAGTTAAAAAAACGAATAAGTTACTATTTGCGATTGCACATCATAGCTGCATCGAAAATACGACGGCATAGGATGATCGAAGACCAGTGATCCTTTTCGAGCACTCTGCTTAGGCTTTAGGTAATCAGTGGATCAAAACAGACGGGGAAAACAAACTTGACCACAGATCGGTGCTTTCTTTCCGCCGAATATGATCCATCATAAGGGCAGGAATAATCGCATCTTTTTCTGCCTTATTTTAAAGATTCGTCATTGGGGAAACCTAAAAACTGTAGGAAAAAGCAACAGTAACATACCTAGTCCAAGCGGACCTTCAACACGGTCAGATGGCAGGATGACAAAAGTTAAAGAATCACTCTTTGGAAAACAATGAACGTAGTAAAAGCCTATAAAATGAATGTTCTTAGAGATTGATTCATATTTAGGAAGATGTTGCAGTAGCCGAGGAAAGTTAAAATACACACTGATGGTCCAATTTATATGAAAATCGCAAAAAGTGGCCGTAATTTTTGAAGACAACCAATCATTCGTAGATGTAACAGTTTCGCTTTGCCCTCCCCGATTGACAGCTACTTGTACTTGTACGGGCTGCGATCAGGCCTGATATAGCCGGCCTATATTATGACAAGGATTGTGCTACTCCACCCATGACGATCCGCGGCAGCAGACCTGGACAGTTCAATACATTCTCTTCGACAACGACGGATGCCGTATACCGTAGGTCCAAGAACAACTTACATGTCCTTACCAACTGTGTCGAGCCTGGTTTTAAGCCGACCCTCTCTTTGACGTCTCCAATTGGGTAGTAGGGTCGGTCCGAGCGCAGTAACATAGAGCTTGTAAGGTGAGTGACGAAGAACGTGCCCGAACCACCTCAGTCGTCGTTCTTGGATGGCTTGGGATATCCTTGCGATGTTTACGCAGCGAGCGTGGACTGTCTCATTTGAGACGAAGTCTGTGTACTTCACTCGGAGGATGATCCTCAACCAGTGTTGTTAAAATGCCTCCAGTTTTCGCTCAGCTTCTACGCGCGTAGCCCAGCATTCACAGTCATAGAGAAGGGCGGACCGGACAGACGTACGGTATATGTGAATCTTTGTGGCGATAGAAATGTCGCATCGGGACCACAGGCACTTTCTAAGGCTTGAGAAAATCCGGCAAGCAGCATCGATTCGGTAGAAAATGTCATCCTTACTCTATCCATTTGGCATCAACCTCGCTTCAAGGTATTTGAAACTATCCACCTCTTCAAGTTGATCGCCATAAACCTCGAGAGGTGCTTTCGCCTGGGCAGGGATGCAGCTTGAAAAAACTTTGGTATTCCCCACGCTTAGGGAAAAGCCGATCAATTTAGTGACTTCATTCACCCGCAACACCATAGACTGCAGATCACCAAAGTTTGAAGCTAGTAAGGCGATCTAGGCTGCGATGTCGAGATCAGCCAGCCGGCGTCCGGGTGCAAGCTCACCGCCGTCCTTGTCATGCACGGCCTTCCTAAGAATTCATTCGATAGCGTAGTTGAACAGGATGGGAGACAAAATACAACCTTGTCGAACGCCAGACCGGATATCAAATGCTTGTGAACGATTGTTATGGACCAAACGCGCGCTGTGTTTGAGCTGTAATAGACATTGGTCATGGCGATAATTTTCGATGGTAGACCAGCTAGTGTCATTATGCAACATAATAATAGGTTTATTGATTTGGCACTGCTTGGGAGCCGTCATCGATTCGGCTAATAACGATGGACGGAATCGAACGCGAGGGCGAAGTCGACAAAGCAGACGGCCGTGGGCTGCTGGTAACTATGGCGGGATTCAAGGACGCGCCTTAGTGTGAATATTTGGTCCGCACATCCACGCCTAGCATGGAATCGGGCATGGTTGGGCTTCGTCCTAGAGTCGCGCATAGCCTGGAATCGCCTGAGAAGGACAATAGCGAAGGTTTTAGCAGCAAAGTCGATAAGACTTATGCCAAGGTAGTTTTCGCATCTTGTTTCGTCTCCTCCATGTGAACAGACACAAGGATGCCTGAGCCCCAGTCATCAGGAACTACGTTGCCTGTCCACGCTTGTACAAGCACTTCATGGAGCCAGGACGCCAGTGTGTAAATAAAAGACTTGTAGATTGTAAGGTATGCCATCCTTTCCAGGTGCCTTGTTGTTGCACAACCTCCTTATGGCATCAGTGACTTCTCCTTCAAAAGGTGGGTCACCTGACACTGCATAGGCAGGAGGGGGAGGAGACTCCATTGCACGTGGTAAGGGGCTTCTGGGCTCGGTATAGAAATGTAGAAGGTTCTCAAAGTGCTCACGCCAGCGCTTGACCTTTGCCGAGTTTTCAGGAATAAAGCTGCTATTCACGTCACAAACAGATTCGCTCTGTGTAGAGAGCCTACCACCAACTAAGCCGATAATTCGGTAGAGTTTTTAGAGTGCCACCTACGTTTGAGTTCTGCTCCATCGAGGTCGCTATTTTTAGCCCATTATTTCTTCTGCTTATCCCTAACAGATTTCGCCATCATCTTCTGAGTTGGTGGAAGAAGCATTGTTACGGGACCTGCCTCGACGCCGTCTGAGAGAGAACTGCAGGGTTCTTACGCTGATCCATCCTGTGGCGTAGCTGAGTAAACTCAAGGATTTCTCAGCTGCACCATAGACCAATGCCTTCAGTGACGACCACTCACTACTGCCTTCTTCGTCTGCTCAGGGTAGTAAAAAGAAACCGGATTTCTCTGTCCAGGACCTCGGCAGTGCCAGGTTGCCGGCGTCTAGCCCGTGACATAGTTCGGAATGTTTAGTCCGTTACAATGCTGACCACCAGCTGACGATGTTGAAAGACCGCCAAAATTCCAGCCCATTAAGACATCAGGTAAACATGCGTATCAA
>WEDG01005792.1:0-188336 GCA_017591395.1 Schistocephalus solidus | reverse complement strand
CTTCTCAGAAATAACTGGGGAGTCGAAATTAGAACCGCAATCGGAATGGAATGCCAGGAGTGCACCCAATGGCTAACCCTATTCCGCGGGCTATGGCATTGCCTCGGATTGGGCTTCTTGGTTGCAACAAGGGTACCGCTTCGACCATTTAGTAGGAAATACGTCTATCATGACTAATATGTACTAGTAACAGTACTGATATTGGAAGAGGTCCGATAATGTCCAGAGCCAACGCGTTTGCCGGGAAAGCCAGTTATCATCAGTTGCATGGGTGCGCTCGAGGGATGGGATGAGGGATTTGAATAGAGCACACGTGTTTACGGCAGCAAAAATTGTGAAACAGATGACCGAAGTTGTGGCCACAGATCCGCGTTCGAGCTGCCAGCTCTGTTTGTTTCTGTCCCCTGTGTCCTAACTCCTTGTGAAGGTTTGTCAGTACACTTTCCACACGTGAGCCCGGTACTACGGGACGTAACCATTTTTGTATGTTGTTCGCGGTAGAAAAGGATGTCGTGTTCTCGTGTAAGGTTTGGCCAATGATTAAGGAGGAGTCTTGCGCCTGGCTGGAACCAAACACCTCTTGTGAATTTGACTTTATTCCTGTCCTGTAGAGATGTGCTGATATATAACGGACGTGTCTGGGTCTGTCTGTTTGGGCTGAAGACCAGACATCTCGTGTCTGTTCGTCGACACTAATTGCGTTCACTGTGGGTTCTGGAGTGTCATCCTAAACGGTGTAGTGGGTCCCAGGCGGGACAAAACGTCTGCATTCGTATGCTTTGAGCCTGGGCGGTATTGGCATTCAAATTCGAAGTCTTGTAGTTTTTCCTGCCAGCGGGCCTAACTGGTCCAGTGGATCTTTGAATGACTGTAGCGCATTTGAGTGCCCTGTGGTCGGTGCGTCGCAGGAAGCGCTGCATCTGAGGAAGTGTTGAAAATTTTTGAACAAACGTAACTATAGCCAGCAATTCCCGTCAAAACGTGCAGTAGTTTGTTTGCGTTTTCGATAGCGTGTGACTGGCGAAACAGATGGGGTGTTCTTATCCATTGTTATCGGTCTGGGAGAGGACGGCTCCCATTGCGAAACCACTAGCGTCGGTGTCTAGTAAGAAGAGGTGGAGCGTTGGTTTGCGTATTAGGTAGCGTAAGGACGGGTGCTGAACAAAGTGCTGATTTCAGTGTATGAAAAGCTCGTCACATTCAGAGGTCCACTTAAATGCTCTGCCGTTCTCTGTCGGTTTATGGAGGGGTGAGGCTATACATGCAAAACTGCGGATGAATCGGCGGTAGTGTGACGCTAAACCGACGAAGCTCCTCAAAAGCTTGATCTGGTTCAGCGGTGTCGGCGAGTTTTTGAATTTGGTCGGGGGATCGTGGCGATCTGTCCTAGTGATACCCGATAGCCCATGAAGCTAACTTCTGGTCTTAAAAGCATGCAGTTTGCTGGGGTTTCGTGTCAGACCCGCAGCTCTGAGAGCTGTGGACTAGACGTTAGCGTTGTGTCATGGATATAAAGGCCGAGAAAATGATAATATCGTCTAGAGTAGATGGAGACAAGTTTGGAGGAATAGATGCCGGAGGACCTGTTGCATGAGGCGTTGGAACGTCTAGCAGCGTAACATAATCCAAAGGAGTGTTTGGAACTCAAAAAGGCCTTGGGGTACTATGAACGCGGTTTTGTGCCGATCGGTGGGTGTCTATTTTCAAACAGCAGTATCCAGATTTGAGATTTAAGGTTGAAAAACCATCTTGCGTCACCAAAGGGCGTCTAGTGTATCATCGATATGGGGTAACGGAAAAAAGAGTCACGCATGGTAACTGCGTTTAGCCGCCGGAGTCGACGCTCAACCGTAGTTTACCATCTTTCTTACGGGGACGAGGGCAATGAGGGATGCGAGCGGGGTGGTTTGCCATGAGTGGTTTGGCGGAACCTGTATCAATCACTGACGCGTTAAATTTGTGCGTCCGATTTCTGAAGGTGCCCAGGCAAACAATTCGGGGAATGCTTGTAGAATAGACTTGAGTTCTGTCAGATGATGGGAGTCTACGTCGGAAATTTGGGATAACAGTTCGTCAACATTTGTTGGTTGGAACATTAATGCTGCAATCACCGCTTCCATATATCTGATCCGATATACTTGTACGATTCAGTGCAGTTCTTTAGCTTAACGTTCGGTCTTTTGACGTGTATAATGCAGTCTGCTGTGGAGAGGAAATCGCCCCTAGTATGAAATCCCAAGCAAGGTTGGGGGTAACTAAGAAGCCGTGTTGGATCGTTGTAGAGCCGAGCCGTACCGACAACTGTATCTAACCCGTGATTGTCATCAGGGTGTTATTGGCAGTCTTATGGTTCGGTCTATTGTAAGGTCTGATTGCCGTCGTGTATATGGATAGAGGGATCGTAGAGGCATTTACGACTGAAACATTAGCTCCCGTATCGTTGAGTGCGCATTTTTATATCCCGCAGTCAATATCTACCGTAAGTGGTGAAAAATATTGAGAGTGTAATCTGGGTGCAAGAAGGGATAGCATAAATAGACTTACCGTTGGGTTGATAGTCCGCAGCGACGAGCTCGAATCGAAAGGCAGCACTGTCATGGATAGCCGGGCGGTAGTTCGGGAACCGGACTGGCGGTTGACAAGTCTGCTCGGGCTGGTACGTCAGGTAGAGTGTTGCTGGCACGGCTAGGTATGTTCTGTACGCCTCGTGTGTCTGAAAATCATCGTATCTCTTGCATTGACAGATTGCTGCCGCCAGACTTGGTGGTGGGTGTAAGACGAAAATTTTTGTGGTCGTACGATCGGGGAGGCCTGTCACAAAAATGGTGTAGTATAAAGTTCATCCCGATCGACCTGTGGTAGTTTGGGGAAAGCAAGGGATGCTAAGCGACCGAGTTCTCGGGCTGAAGTCGTCTACTGATTGGTTACGAGACTGGCGAAGGTTCGCGAAACATTGATTGGCGGTCCCTGGACTTAACTGGTTGTCCCTCAATGCGAGATCGGTTGTAAACTAAGATGGCTGAGCTTAGAGCAGTAGCTTCTGAGCTTGATCAAGATATGCTGGGCATCACTAAATCATGGGCTCACTCTCTTATTTCCTACTCGATGCTAGCTATAGATACTTGCAATGTGTACCGACAAGGCCATGCTGAAAAACTTGGTGGTGGTTGCCTTCTTTATGGTAAGTCAACCTTTGTTCATTTCCCTTTTCAGCTGAGCATTTCATCCTTATCTGGAAATACATACTTTGTTTCAGTCATTCTCCCGCACAATTAAAAAAGTGGTATTTGGTTGTGCCTTTACTATTCCCATGCTATTCTGGCAGTGAAAGCGAAGCTCTGTGAACTATTTGAAATAACTGCAGAAACTCGAATTTGATGTCAAAAATAATCGTAAGTGATTTTAATCTGCCAGACAGAACTGGCAGGCAAATTTCTTTTCCGCCAAAACTTCAGAAAACGGTCGATACTATTAACTTTTTCAAACATGCCCCAATTGGTTAGCTCAGAGACTAGAAATGACAACGATTAAAAGATTGAATTTCTTACAAATGAGGTCCACCCTCTCTTTATGAATTTTCCAAATGTGATCATTCACAGAGTGATCACGTACTAGTTCACTGTTGTTTTCTAGTCTCCCTTTCTACAAAGCCTGAGATTAAATGCAATGACTCGACTTTGCTAACACAAACCATGAATTAATAAATAATTTCGTAAGCACTCTAGATTTGCATGGCATATTTTCAACTAACGATTCAAACTTTTTCCATGAGCTATTGTAAAGCCTCACAGAATAAATCCAGGCTTTTATCCCACTTAAGACTTTTTAATTCAAATACAACCTCTTCTACTGTTCAACCTTTTCTCCAAAATCAGAGTTAAAATTACAATAGCAACTTAACGATCCGTCTAACAGCGCGAGATAGGCATGAGGGGATTATCGGGCACTAAGTGATGCCAATCCATCCAAATCTGTTGCTAAAGTCTTACTTGTTCGGTTATCGACCAAAGCGTCCGGATGTAACTTCCTTACAGAGGATTTGGGCAGTGCAGAATTGTTAAATTCGATTCTTTTGCAACACCTTAACCATTGAAACGAGCCTCACTCCCTCAACTCCTAGGGCTTTTCAACTTCAAATTCACATCTAAGCAGTATTAATTTATCGCCTTCATGTATTCAAAAAGAAATAGCTCACCAAAAAATTCACATTCGGTTGGAACTGATAACATTCAAAATGCACTCATGAAACAGTTTAGAGATTTTTTACCTTTACCAAGCAAATTATTTTTTTGTATTTCTCGAAAACGGTTTCTTCCGCGATTATTAGAAAACTTCTACTACAATTCCAGTTTAAAAATCTGGTTCCAACTCTGACATTTAGAACTATCGCGGTGTTCATAAAACGCCCCCTTGCTAAACTCTTCGAAAAACTAATTAAAAACAACTTACGGATTTTTGCATAAGAAAACTATTTTCTTTCTTACAAAACTATTTTATTTCTATGTGACTATGGTACTCACTAATTTATAGTAACATATTTATTGTAACTGGAATATCTTCGATGTGTCTTTTACCACCTGGATGTTCGTCACCAGTTGTTTTCGTAGCAAATTTTCGGTACCTGGGATGGACTCCCAGACGAAGTCATACGGGCGGACACAACAGATACATACAAACATAAACTGGATTTATATTCGCTTAACAACTACCGTTTATTCTACAGGAAGGCCCTGCAAAATCATAGCAAAGTTGTGCATAAACATGGAGATAATGGTGGTTAACTGTGCCTCGATCTCACTGTTAGAAAACATTTTTCTTTTTAGGCAAATATGTTACTCACTAATTTAAAGTAACATATTTATTTAACTGCAATACCTTCGATAAGCCTTATCCAACCTTGTTGTTCATCGCCCTTTGTTTTCGCAGCGAGTTTAGAGTGCGTGGATTGAACTCCCAGAGGACGTCATACGGGCGGACACGACCGTCACACTCGAACATAAACTGTATTTATATTCGCTTGACAATTACCGTTTTTTCTTACAGGAAGGGACTGCTATATCATATAAAAGCTTTGCACATAAATAGGGTCTTCAAAGGCAATGCCCATTACCCTTAAATATACTGAACCATACTGAACCAAGTGGTATTTTTTAAACCTAATTATGCTTTTTTTAAGATAGGTCATTTTTGTAAGGTGGTATAATCTGCAGGGATGCATGGTGGGCAATTTTTGCGGTACACGCGTTTTCCTGCGAATTTTGCGCATTTACATCTGATAGGGGCAGAACTGTTATTCTAATTGTTTCGATTGGTTGGTCAGTCATGTTTATAGACATTAACTTTTCCTTCGGCGTCACTACACGCCTTCTTCGGTTGAGCCTGGGAGTACTGTGGCAGCCCGCTCCCGTTATGATCGTCATTACCGCTGACGAATATTACCTTTACCTGTCAAGCCTCGCGTGCTCGCACTTAACAAACTCCATCTAACGCTCCAGGTAAAATCGCTGCGGGAGCCACTCGCGCCTTAGCACTAGCCTCGCGAGAACTCGCAGCCAATCAAAATGGATAATTTCACTGATTGGGTGTAGGTGCAAGAGGACACAGGGCATGGGTAAGGGAATCTCAACAATGGACAGAGACTGAGAAAAATGGCCTTAAGAGACAGCTAATGAAAACTGCTCACAGGGCTCCTTGTAAGCCCTTTTCTATCAGTAAAGCATGTCCAGCCTGATCAATCTTCCCCAACTTATGATATAGGAAACCTTCGGGATGTCAGCTTCACCAATTTGACACGACTTTCAAATCTTGCGGTCATCGACAAACCTGACAACCTCACAATCCTACTCACTGGCGCAGTTCTTGACGCTTATAATGCTCATAATCCGGCCAAAATGGAGATTTATGGAACACTAATTTCAAAGCACCACCTCTGATGACTGCTGGTCACCGTAATAGGCGTTTAGCGAGGTACAAAATAGGACGCTTCAAAAACATTTCAGGAGATAAGTTTTAAAGTCTGTATGGCAGAGTTAAGGTAAGAGTCCCTGATATTTTGAAATATCGAATGAGTTGCCTTTTTCCCCAGCAGACACTTTGCCGCGCATAAAGTTACTTCGTGGACGTCTCGTTCTCAAGGGAAAGATATCAAGATTATACAACTGTGTTGGAAAATAGCCGAACTGCTGTAAATGCTTTTCCAAAGCCTCGTTTAAAGCTTGTTGTTTACCCGCTGATTTGACTTATGCAAGGATAAGAGTCCTATAGAAAGTTTAGAGTGAGTGATCCGCAATCAATTACAGACCATTAACCTCAAAATTACAAGAGAAGTAGCTGAAAGATAGCTAATATGATACTTAGAGCCGAATAAACTACAATCCGATGCTCTGAATCAATTCCTTACAGGTAGCTCTTGTGTGGTGAAATTGCTGTATTCTTTTGAAAGATGAAATTGCACAGTCGATTGAGGAAATACTGGAGACTTTTTAAGTACAAAAACCCACATGTGACCGCAGCCAGGCTGGACACCAGAAAGTTCGACTTCTCCAGCCATGTGGTCGAATGTTGGAATGCTCTGCCTCTGGATATTGTTGTGTCTACTTCCATTAAAGTCTTAAAAAATAAACAAGATCGTTAAAGCAGCGCCCACTGTGATAACTCCCGAACTATATAGTCTTGTTCCAGTTGAAAAAATTATTGTTTCTTCACTTCTGTTTGCTATATTTTAAGTCCCGTTTTACGGAATTTATTGTATTAAAAACATCGCATATGCTTACCAATATCAACCCTTCCCCTAACCAGCTACTTGTTTACCTACAGTTGCCTGCATCGATCCTGCTCTTCATATAGGAGTAGTCATTTATGCATAGTCTTTTCTATTAGCCGACGGCCGCTTGTTTTCCTCAGGTGTTCATGTAAACTAGCTGTCTATGAATTTTCCTTAAATATCGATAATTTTTCGTAGCCACCCTAAAACCCAATTCAAATTTAAATGTGTTTGCCTATCTTTAACTTAATAAATGAACTGAATTGGGCTCATTCATTAATTTGGACTGTATACTAACCCGACCTTACTATCTTGCCTCATTCAGCGCCAATAACGGGCGCAAAATCCCAGCAATTTTGTGAAAATCTTAAATTTTTTACATGAGGTGGCTGTAAGGTGACATGCAATCAAGCATCCCTAAGCCATGAACGAAATGCGACATTGGATGTACGAATCTATGCACCTAGCTTTTAAACAGTGGTTTGAGGAAATTAACTACTACAACGCAAACGAAGTAATACCGCACTTTAGTTAAACTTAATTTAATATGCAACTGAATATTTTACAGAAATTACCGAAAAGTAAGGAAGTTTAAAAGTTCATAGAACAGTATTGTCATTCCTCAAAATATTTTAATAAACCGATTGAGGAACAAATGTTTTAAATTTACCATTGGCTCCGAAATGGAAGCGTTGTCGGAGGAGCAAAAAGCTTTCAGGAAGCTCGAGTATTATTCTCTTGTTTCAAAAGTCTGTACTGAGCTTAACAATCATTTGGGCCTTGAAGACAAAGTCCTTGGTATTTTTGTTTCGAAGTAAACGTTATTTTAGCCGAATTTGTGATACATCTGGCGAAGAAAAATAATACATTTGATTCGTTCAAAGCTGCGCTGATTAAGCGTGATGCCGAATTTTCTGTAGGTTTCAAATTTTAAAACTCTATGACTAGGATGCTCTGATTGCGAGTATTCTGAGGCTTGTGCAGAAAATGCTGCCCAAACCTCCCCCATCGAAAAAGAAGAGTGTGCCGTCTGAAGTAGCGAAAGGAAGAAACCTTCGAAGAGGGTGAGATAAAAGCTGATGCGACCTACAAGAAAAAATTGTTACCGGCCCTTTGCATACCTAATGAGACTCAACAGCAACAAGTAATTGGCACCTAATTATTGTAATTTTGTAGGCGGAGCGTTTGAGTGCAGAAGCGACGACTGCTAGTGATCAAATCGGTTTTATCAATCCAAATAGCATTGATGAGACAAAATGTTTGGTTGACGCAGAAGCAGAAAAAACCATGCAGGATCTAGAAGCTCTTTTAGGATTTGCACGAAAAGAAGCAGAAAATACGTCAACTGACTCGAGAAACGATCAGGCCGGAAGGTAGTTTGGATTTACTTTACTAATCAGCTAGTTATTTAAGTAATATGTGTTTGTGGGTATTGGGTTTATTCCGATATCATCTTAGTAGTTACTATTTTAGCTGATCCTAGCATATCTTTTCTAGTTATAAAATGACTAGTTTCGCGTGTATAGCTATCAATTTTTGCTTTGCGGCTATAATTTCTTTCCAGGTTTTGAAATTGGTACTTTTGATAAAATTCAGGACAGCTTTTTATGCTTTTTAAAGAGACCCTTTCACTATCAGACAATCACACGTGCCGTCTATCATTCCAGGTTTGTCTCGAAACTTTGAACTACATACCTGAATTATCATATTTTGACTTGCCGGACTCGAGGCAGACAGTATTATTAGCAAGGTTTGGCTACCGAAATTAACCTGATTTATATTATAGTTATCATGATATTAGAAACGATGCCCAATATTCAATTGTGATTTATGATTTTAACATGAAGGTTTTTTTGACGCCGCTGGACTAAGTTAACTGACTGCTCTGCTTTTTGCCTTCTACAGCTCAAAAAATAGACCGCGAGACGAGTCCCATCAAAAGGCTTCACCACGACGTGACCGTTCAAGGAGACGTAGCCGCAGTCGCGATCGTTATAGACGGGGTCATTCGAGGTAAGCGACTAAATCCGTTAATTAAATCCTTGCGGCGCAAATTTTGGCATTATTATGAAAAACCAACTGATAAAACTGCATAGCTGTTCGAAACTAAGCCTATTTTGCTAATTATTTTTAAGGTCTCCTCATCGAAGTCGTTCCAGAACACCAGACAGACATCGGAACACACAAGATCGTTCCCCTAAGCATAGGGATTATGTTCGAAAGTTCCCAGACGACTCCTACCGTTCTCGGGATCGCAATTCGCACGACAGTCCACCATCGAAAAAACGAACTCTGCCTCCTCTTCGATCCGAACTCCCCCTTGAGCCCGAACCAGGGCAAATATACCCTGGTCGTGTCACTAACATCCTTGCATTTGGTGCCATCGTTCAACTGGATGGTTTGCAGAAGAGGTGGGAGGGACTGGTCCATGTGTCGCAGCTGCGCCGGGAAGGTAGAGTGGCTAACGTTAGTGACGTAGTCCAACGTCATCAGAAGGTACTTCCAACAAAGTTTTTTACTATCTTTATCGGGAGTCGCAAAAGTTTCAGTCTCGGTTTACAAGCTCATTGCACAGTCCACGTTTCTGGCTCCGTAGACTGTATTTAATAAGTTAACGCTTGCCCAGGGCCCGAACCTTTTTACTTGCCAAGTAGACCCGGGTTAAGAATAAGATTTTAAAGTGATACTTTTCCATCAATATATGCGCCTTACTCGCCACGTGATATAGTATTTTTGTTAGAATATTTTTCCTGCTGAATACATTGCCCACCATAGTGGTCGTAGACTCCAATTCATAACCGCGATTTTTTTGCAAAAAGCTCATTAGTTACCTATGGCTGTTAAGGTCATGATCTCTGGAAAAGCCACCATGGACAATTAGCAACTTCAATGGTTTAAACTTACTATGCTGCTTTTATCTTACGAGGTCGTGCACACATGCCTTCTTCTTGGTTATTGAAATCAGGTTTTCTAACTCAACATATGCGGAAATTCATAAAAGATCCTTTATATCTGGGAAATCAGTGCATATTCATTGACCAGGTCACCTTTTAAAATGAACATCCCTTAGTTAAATAAAAAGGCATCAATGGGGGTATTTCACCGCCTGGTAATTCTTTAAGAGACGCAGATCTGCAAGGATCGCAAAAATTCGTACAAGCTGCGTAAACTTGGTAAAGTACACAATTTATGTCCTTCTAAACCACTAAATCAATTAAAGAGCTTAAGCAGATCAGAAATAACAAGTTATATGGTGCCGTATGGCCCTCAGTCAAGTGCTCAAAGTTTTTCAAAGTGATATGAGGCGATTTTATGCGATTCTTTCGTTCTCGTGCTGTCGGGGTGTCGTTTTTTGTGGTTGATGCTTTGGGTTTGTAGGTAGATACGCTGTGGGGGTAGTTTCTCACAGTCAGGTTGGCCAGTTATTAAGCAGATGCCATCACAGACCTGTCGTGCCCTGTGTGCTAGGAAGAATGTTCTTCTGTAAACTTTTTATGAGTTTTCTGGAAACGTTAGTCAGCGGAGTCTGAAGGCATCCTCGAAATATCAATAAACACTGCGGTTTTCAATTTCCTCTGTTGATTGTTTGAAAGTGTTCTTCAGTTTATGTTCATCATATTATGAAATTTAATTGCCTAAGGAAATACACGTCCACTCCGAACGCATATGATGAAGTAAGGAACTTTCTCTACTAGAAGTTCTTTATAGGAAGTTTTTTGCTGGGCAGATGAATGCCTACTTCATTCATCCTCTTTCAAAATATAATCAGGCAAAGAATTCAGCCATTTTGCCTCTTCTTGCATTTTTATGACGGATGCTGACACGTTTAATTCGGCAAACAAAAAAACCAGCCCATTTTCTCTTGGCCCTGGACCCGCTTTTGTTATCCTAGCTTAATTCTGTCCGGATTATGTTAAGATAAGTGCGCGGCAAAATGGCTATATGGATACCATAATGTGTCTCAAATGACTAACAAGGTACACTTCTGTCTCTGTGTGGTGCAATAACCGATCTAAGCCGCGACAAAAAGAATCTTACCGTGTATTCTAAATTTAGCTTGACCATTTGATGGGAGACTTTTCTTGTCATTTCCTGAATGCTTGTATAGGACTGGAACTGTCAAGTTTGGTATAACGGATAATTTCCTTGTTTTGAGCGCTTTTTGGCAAAAAATGTAAATTGATTGATCGGAATCTGTTAAGATGTAGGTGCCTTTCTCAAGAAAACACGACCCTTTGTATTCGAAAAGATTTGTTGGTAGATTTTAACACACTTTGTTTCACCTACTTTGCGTGGAGTGAAAAAATCACATTTTAAGTTAGCGAAGGCTGTTCTGGTGGGCCTCTACTAGAAAAACACGTCCGATTGCGCGGATATTAACATTTTCCGAAAATTGTCCAGAATTAAGCTTTTGTTTTCGTCAAAAATATGTGCGTTTCCTTTTATAAAGTCCAACAGAAACGTTTTGCTTGAGAAGTCAACGATGTGACGCGTTGAGGATTTCAGTAAAACCGACAATTGTCGGGGTACTCTCGAGATGTTTATCTGCATTTCGGTCATTAAGTTTTGTAGATTCTTCTGGCCTAGCTGCAATTATTAGTAGGGAGGGACAGAAAACGGACACAAAGAGCCTTACCAGAGAAAAAGGTTAAACTAGGTTTATTATGACGGATCATTGCTGCCACAAGTATGGACAGGTCGGAGCTTGTTCGTATTTGTGGTCGAATTAAACAGCCTTTTAAACACTAAGAATTTTATGGCTGTTGGTCAAAACACCAGGACTGAGAACGAATTTTCTATGCCAAGCAAGCGTAATTGGGTCGCAGCTCTGTTTTCTTTGCAGATTTACGCGTGTTGCCAAGTCATTTATTTACTTAATTTCCTTTGAAACCGGCATCTCCGGTTCTGGTTCCTCGGCAATACGTCTTCTATCTGTTTCCCCAAGCTCGATAGTTTAGGGTTGAATCGTGTGTGATAAATTCTGTCGAATTTTACTCATTAATATGGATAGTTCGCATAAAAACGAGAGGCAACCACTACGCGCTTCACTTATGAACGTCCTGGTGACCTCGTACGCCATTTTCGGGCCTCCTTTCCTACGTACTTTTATTTTGAGCCTCTCGCTTTGTTTAAGTATTTTTATTTATGCCTTTTGATTTAAATCTTGTCGTAGGTGTTTGTGAAGGTGCTGTCATTCACTGGAAGTCGTACGAGTCTTAGTATGAGAGAGGTGGACCAGAAAACCGGTGAAGATCTGAATCCACCGCAGCCACCGACTACTAAAAAAGATGAATTCTCAGTTGACGGTGGTAGCAGTGGCATGAATGATGAATTTGGAGAAACTGCACGAAATCCAGACCGGCCTTTTGCACCGGGAAGGTCAACCGCCCTAGCTGCCTCCGGTCAAGCCGGCCTAGATGATGATCTGGACTTTGGACCGAAGAGGTAAGTAGCAAAATCCCTCGTTGTTCAACACCTAAGGAAAATTATACCCTCCTAAGTCATTCTGCCTGGGCTTTGCATATCCTCGTGTTAATTTTTGATAATGAATGCTTTTTTATTTTCTGTTCTTTGCTCACGTTCTCCTTACTGTTATGAACATGCCGCACGCCTCGATAGTCACCTGTCTAGCACCTCGCCGCGATCGAATCCGCGACTCAGGACTCCAAGACAGGGGCGGAAGAAGAGAAGTGCATTAACACCTAATATCGTGTTTAAGGCAAAAGGGAAAACAGGAGAATGTCTAAAGCCAGACTAGTCAGATAGTATCCTTGAGTGATTAGCATATTGACTATCCTTCTGACTCCGCTGACTAGTTGGACAGAACTCCAGTTCTGTCGGGAGCTGACGTGACGTCAGCACGCGCATGGCATGTCGGTGGATAAAGCGGCGTGCGAACAAGTCGGTAGGTGGGCTTCTCCTAACGTTTACTCTTCCCAGTCAACCAGTGCATTGGGACGTGCCCACATTCACAAGTCTAGCCTTCTTTTTTTGTCTTGATGACGGCAATTATCGATCTAAGTATTTTGTCAACCGTTAAGTGACTCGAGGGTATAATGTTGGACACTGACGCTAGAAAATCTCTTTGGATCAGTCATTTATGATTCTGACTTCCGAAAAAGGGCTACACTGACTTCAACGAAGTAATTTATTTTGTGGTCTTGCTCGTCGATTTCATAATTTGGCGTACCGAGCATACGTTTCGTGACTCTACTTTATTTCCTCATCATGGTCTCATTTTCTGTAATCAAATTCCAATTTCTCCACAGGACAGTTTATGGGAAAGCGACCAATCCTAAACTAATTAGCGGTCACAGAAAGCAGCCTTTCATTTCAAACTGATTTTTTTCTCATGTTGTCGAAGTATCTTTTTAGACAATTAAACGGCTAGGCGCTTTCGTGCTGTTCTTTAACTCCCTGTTTCTCCTTCCATTGCCTTCTGAACTCAGGAAGATTCAAAGGATCAGTTCGCCCGAACGCTGGGAACTGAAGCAGATGATGAGCGCAGGCGTTCTCGAAAAAACGGAACTTCCAGAATTTGACGAAGAAACGGGTCTCCTCCCACGCGACGATGAGGAGTCTGATGAAGACATGGAGATCGAATTAGTAGAAGAGGAGCCACCCTTCCTTAAGGTCCGTTTTACCATCTGACAACCCGAATTCAACAGTTAAACCATGTGATAACATAAGCTCTAACCAAACTGATGATCTCACCGAAGAAATGATGAAGCATAACTCTTAAGCCCCCTTTTCTTGTTACACTTCTGCTTGAGAACACATGATCATTAGGCAGATTGTGATTTAAACGAGTTTATGTGTGTGTGTTTCAGAAGTGGTGCCCCCTAAACAGGGCCACGTGGTAGATGCCTTGGACCAACACGGGGGCCACATCAGGGCATGGCATACGTTAATTGGGTTGCGCTCCCGTAACAAATGCTGAACATGGAGGTGTGGTGGCACGCCTAGGGGCGGCTAGGACTAAGGGGACCCAGCCGCGCCAGCCACCTGCGTCCTCTCCCGCCTCCGGTCTTCTTGACTCTGTCTTGACACCGGGTTCAGGTGGGGGAGGAGGAAAGAGTGCGGTGGCTGCAGCGCAAGGCTACTATCACTTAAAACTAATTCACGCGCAAGTCACCGTCCCTGCTCCACCCTTCCATGGACATCGTCAGACTACGACGGTCGAACTATCGCTTCAGAAGTGACAACTGGCACGTGTTGGGGATGCGCCCTCTCTCATCTCCAGTCTTCTTGACTCTTTCCGGGCTCAGGTAGGGGAGTGGAACAGTCTACTCTCGCTACAATCCAACACAAGTCGACATCCCTGCATCACCCTGCTGTGGTGCATACGGTGGACGTCGTCGAAAACGACGATCGTACTAACGTGAATATAAACTCCCATACTACTAGTGGTCTTGCGTTACAGTTCAGGAGAATAGGGCTAGGATTGAGGGAGGGTTAAAGGTTATGATCTAGGAATAGGTACCTTCCCTGTAACTGAACGCTAGAAAGATGGTTCCTTTTTCCCCATCTTACCTTGAAATAGTCTTGTGTTTTCCCAGAAGGAGTCTCTATTTTTGCACCGTAATCGGATTACGAGGCATTTAACCGTGCAGATTTCGATAACTACTGCCAGGTGTATTTCTGTACCACTGCTTAAGGGGATACATACAGTTTGTTTCCTAGCAGACGCAAATTCGCGAAATTCGCACAAAAACGCTTGTAGCGCAAAAATCGTGCACCATGCATCCCCGAGAGACCCAGAGTTCAGATTTTAAACACTCAGTGACATTCAGTTAGGTAATCCTAATTTGCGAACTACAGGGACGGCAGTATTTACCCCACTTGGATTGAATTAACTGGTGAAGAAGTCTCTTAAGATTATCCTCAATTAATGTTGCCATGAGATGGCTGATGAGAGCCTGCAACCGAGAATAAGGGCCGGTTGAGGCAAAACTAATGATGGCCATTTGTTTTTTTTAAGTTCGTGGCTGCATTCGATTCCATCTATTGTGTCCCTATGGCTGATAATAGCGCTAGATGGTATCCCGGCAAAAATAATCGCCATGATCAAGGTCTACTACTGCCGCACCATCGCGCGACTACTGGTCCATAACAATCTCTCCCAGCCGTTCGGCATTCGCTCTGGCATTCGAAAAGGTTATATTTTGTCGCCCATTCTGTTTAAGTACGCAATTAACTGGATTCTCGGAAGGCCCTACCTGAAGATTACGGTGTTGAGCTTGCGTCTGGACGCCTACTGACTGATGTCGACTATGCCGAGGATATCGCCTTGCTAACTTCAAACTGCAGTCTATGGTGTCACGGATGAATGAAGTCGTTAAATTTGTTTCTTTGTCCGTAAACGCTATGAAGACCAAATTCTTTTGAACTGCATCCCGAACCAAGAGAAGATGAAGATAAAGGGTTTAACTATCCAAATCTGCTGCTGCGGGTCGCCACGCGTGAAGATAGGTACAGTTTGTGACATCACCGAGGCCGTCTAGATCAGACATGATCGCGGCCGTACCAAGTACATATAAGTGCAAGTCCTGAGATTAGTGTACGTAACCTTCTTGCACTGTCTGCCCTTTCGGGAGTTCGTTCTATGCACATTTTCGGCGCTGAATCCATACTGAATAATTTAACCCAACCAGCTTTTGTTATCCAGTAAATAAGGGACGTTATAAGGAGGTATTTTGTGGACTGACATGAAAATTCTCACCTGTCGCTATCGTCAGTCAACCATATTCCGTTCCCAGCCCGGAGAAACGGGCACTTGGGGCGCGGATGTCTATTTGACTATTTACCATAACACATCCGTCGCACCACAGAATCCCGCTGTCTCTACTGCTCAATACTACTTAAAGCCACATGGGGTGTCGTTGACTGATCTGATTGGAATGCGGCGTTCCATTTGCTTTTGGTTTCCGGTCCGGCGTCTTTTCGGATGATCACAGAGCGCAACGTAGGCGTCAGTCGAAATTACAACTTTAGGATTTCTTATGTGTAAAAGCATGACGAGAAGAATAAGGGCACACCAGCTATCCGCGAGGGGCGGCTAGTTTGTCCTGACAAACATAATTATTTGCACACAGCCCATATACCTATGTTCATTTAGAAAAGTAACTTGCGCAATAATTTGTACATGTGCTACCTGCATTTTCCACTATCTGTAGCGTGCAAAATGAGCTCACGTATTCATTGTCAAAGTCAGTAATATCTTCTATCTGCTCCTGCCAGACCAGCCTTTTATAGGACTACTGAATCATGTAAGACATAAACACACTGTGCCCTCCACAAATTCTTTTTAAAAAGGATGCATTAAATCTGTCCGCTTCAGTGTATACTTTCTCTATTTTCAGTCTTTTGCGAAGTGATTCCTTAAAGTTTTTGTTGGTGGTCAAAGCGCTGATTGTAAGTAAAATTTTGAACAATCGTTCTTTTTACTCCTCCATTAACCACTCTACAGGGTCACGGACGCCACGCCATGGAGCTGTCACCAGTGAGGATAGTCAAGAATCCTGATGGTTCGCTTCAACAGGCTGCAATGATGCGACAAGCCTTACAGAAGGAACGCCGTGAGCTAAAACAACAAGAACGCCAAAATCAGTTGTCTTCGGAGCGCATGAATGAGCACGAACGTATGGGCAAAGAATGGCAGGATCCCATGAGTGCCGCGAGTAAGCCTCACAACTCCCACTATGCCCAGCTCTTATTGTATCCTCACAACTCATACACTCATCCGCATGCTGACTGTTTGAACAGTTCTCACTTATAATGCCTTTCAATTTTCAACTGTCAAATCTGCCTGTGCACGCGAACTAGCCTCATCGGTCCAAAACGTTTTATGCATAAAACGTCCTATTGACAAATAAATAAGTAGAAACTTATATTCCATAAGTTGCCAATACTAGTGCATCGCCCAACTACCGAGTTAACCTCACTACCACAAGATATGCGAAACGTACCATAGAGGTGGTGATCTCCAAAGAATTTAGAGCGCTAATTTTCTAGCCACTACACTATACTGCACCTTCCTTTTAGTGGAGAGCAAGCCCTTGGCTGCGGGAGTTCGCAGTGCCGACCAGTTCCGCGATGTGCCTGAATGGAAACGAGCTGTGCAAGGCGGCACGCGAACCGGGGCGGTTGGTAAAAAAATAGTTCGCTCAATTCTCGAGCAGCGTCAAAGTCTCCCTATCTTCAGGCTAAAGGACGAGCTACTTAAGGTATGTTCCCCGTTATGGCCTCCGTCTTCATCTTTGTAAACACCATCAATGTATTGAACCTTTTTGTGCTATTTCTTGCTGCTGTCTATAGACCCGCTAAGTTCTATGTAGGTAAGGTAAGTGAGCCCACAAAGACAGCGATACAGCGTGATCTCTTCTGGCTCGGGGTTGACCAGAGAGTTGTGTCCAAATCAGGTGTCCTGAAGCTATTGAGAATCAAACAACGGTGTTGAACTGTAGAGTGTAGTGGAGCAAATTTGCATTATATGCTCTCCCCAGCCTCCTACTTAGGGTGAATAGGGTTGTGGTTTCAACGTTCACAGCACTATCATAAAGTATGTGAGCCACTGCTTTTAAAACCGAATTTTGAGCCTAACAAGCATGCACCAATTAATGTGATGCCCGAGTTAAAGTTTAGCCAGCTTACCTACCTCGCATTGGGTTCAAACTCGAAATCAGAAATTTTTCATGATACCTTGAAATGATATGCTGATGGAAACTTGGCAAGAATAACCTGTTTCATAAGTCAAGTTTTGGCAAACGTACGCTTTCGATTATTCATCATCAGGTCTTTAACAGTTAAATATAAGGAACGGTAGAGTAACAAATGTTTAAACATACAATAAACAGTTAGAATAGGGTAGATGATTGAGGTGGTTCAGAGTTCATGGGTTATAGTCTAGTGCTAGCATTTCATTTTTAATGCTTCGCCGTCCTTTCTGACATGCCGAGCAAGTGCTGCTGATGTCAAAAAGAGCTTTCTTGTGTATGGAACATAGTTTAAATCTGGAATGGTCACGCACATATCCAGCTGGCTTCTTTGAACAAACCAGATCCTTCTGTCAAATGGTAAATATGAGAACAAACCGATAAAATACAAAATCACTAAGCTGCCACGAAAAACTATCAGTGGAATTCCGATTAAAATGCATGCGACTGGAGTAGTAGCTGTTTACTGCTCAGTTCAATCAGTCGGGTGTCTTTGATATCCATTCACGCCGAACTAAACCAATGTCGATCCCGTCTTCGTCGGTCCAATGGAGGATGGAGCTTCTTTGTTCAGCACACTACTTCTTCCAGCTCCTCAGTCAATTGAAACAAACGATTAGTTAAGGTTTTTTTAGAGTCCGAAAGGCCTAACTATCATAGCAGCCGATCTCTGAAAGAAAATCGGATTTTGGTAAATAACCATGGGATTTTAAATTGTTTTCTGAACGTCAGTCTGTATGTGGCCACATTATTCGTGCCACAGACTCGGCTTTTTACTACGAGTTAGCAAGTGTAGATGACAGCAGTTTAGTCAAGAAACAGTCACAATCCTGATCGATCGACGCAGAATAAGAAAAACCGCTCTCATATGGCTAAAGTGAGCGATCACAAAGTTGCTAATAGAGAGAGAAGCTTTATTTTGACAGAATTGTTTCATAGTTTTTAGCAGAAAGCTCTCCGTTCACTTTGGATACAATTGATACGCAGTAGATTGCACCGGCCGAAAACAGAAGATACCGAGTAACCGAAAGCTTCAACTGTCGACATCGTGAACGATCGTCGGTGAATACGTTGCAAAATTGTGTCATATTTTCTTCAAATACGGTGCAGGCGTCGTTTGCATATGACCTTATCGTAGGGCAAGGGGGAAAGAAGAATCCGACAATTAGATGTTTCTGCTTCGTTGTTGTAACGTAACGTGGTAGGAGGTGTGAACGCGCATGCTGAGTTAGTCTTTGGCCAGGGGACCTTAGGGTCTGATGTCCGGCCCCTTCCCCCTCCCCGCCGTCAACCCCTGGTAAGATTAGACTATAAACCCTGAACTCTGAACACCCTCAACCCTCTCCCCTATACTTATTGGATATGTAAACGTTTTTTACGCTACTCTCTGCCTTATATTACAGTAAAGACGTTCGCCAAACTTGACTTCTTAAATGCTTACATGGGTAATATCGATCAACTTAGACAACCTGTTTGTTTTTAGGTGCAGCACTAAAACGTTCTGCTCACCTCTTTACAGACAGCACCATGCTCATTCCACCCTACCTGTAGCTCCGAGTCAGGGCGTTCACAGAATTTTTGAGGCTTACACGTCAAGCCATGGGCTACGTCGAAGCCACTGTTTCCTCTCCGTGCCTATGTCAGGTTAAAAAGTATATACTTCCAAGGCGACTATTTTAGTCTCCCTTTGCATAAAACTCCGCCTCGTTACAGACGATCATTTTTCACCTTGTGACTGCAGATTTTCTATGCCATGCAACTATCTCTGCTCTTAGTCGTGTGGGCTAAACCACTTAACGACTGGAACGATAAAATGTGTCTCCCTTTGAAGCGGCCGCCTACGTCTACGATGAATGTAGTGATGAACTTGCCGTGCGTCTCGATGGTCGCTCATTTAATAAATCGCCTCAGTCGTATCCCCAAATAAGAACTTAACAGCAAAGGCGGAAGAGAATTCATTGACCTATTCTAGCAGCGTATTTAAGGCGAAAAAAAAACATAAGAGAATGTCCAAGGTCAGACTGAAATCGAACCAACCAGGTAATGTCTTTTGGGGGAGGGGGGGGGGCTGGGTTAGCATATCGACTGGTATTGTTTAAACAAACCCACACCGTCGGTCTTAAAAGAACGCCAACTTTTTATCCTTGAGTTCTGCGTATTTTCACAAAAATGAGACTACTAGGTTCCATAATAGAGACATTTTGCGGTATCCACGACTGTATACAGTAGAGGAAACAGTTCACTCGCGCCCCTATTCTCGATTGTAGAACCAGTTTTCATCAATGTGAACGACAGTAATCTGTTTTAGCTCCATGCCTCGGTGTAAAACAATCGAAATTTGTTTATTGTTCAAATATAAAGCAGGTAAACTTGCGTTTTTGGCTTTACTGGAGCATTTGTGACGACATCGTTCCCTCGGACAGCAAGTTGTTGGCAAAGTAGTACCACTACTAAGCCATGGCCTAGGTTGTCAACTGAAGAGACAATTCTGGCCTCACAGTCAACCCAGCGTGTGTTGGTGTAGAGTGTCCGACTGACGGGCTGAGAATCGAGCTGCAGTGGTTCCTCTTTTATGTGGCCTCTGTGACACTCCAACTCTGTGGTATTCGGGCCAGGCGTGGTGGTATGGCGGTTCCAGCCGCGCCAGAGCCTCCGCCCTCTCCTATTTCCGGTCTTATTGACACTGGGCCAGGGTGGGTGCGAAAGATGCAGCGCAAGTCTGTTTCCACTAAAGTCTAATTTACGCACATGTTACCGTACCTGAACCAGCTTGCTGTGGGGTACATGACGGACCTCGTCGAAGTCGACGTTCGAACTCTCAGCAGACGCACCTACTTTACGAATACTATTCAAAAGAAACCCGTCTCTATCAGCAACTTTCCAAACCATAGTTACTCTGCATCCGCCAAAGTTTGATCTGTTCGATCTTGATCAAAATCTAATCTTTTGCCCTGTGAATCTATCTGCTTGCATGCATATATGCTTATATTTTTCCCATCCTCAGGCTGTTGCCGAGAACAAGATCTTAATCGTCATCGGGGAAACTGGCAGTGGGAAGACTACACAGATCACACAATACCTTGCCGAAGCTGGCTACACCACATCTGGAAGGATTGGATGCACTCAACCCAGACGTGTTGCCGCCATGTCGGTCGCAAAGCGCGTAAGCAGACGGCTCACAACTTCCTCTTTCCCTAACAGTCCCTGCAAAGGCAATCTTTATCGCAAATGGGGTCCATTTACTCGATCTGTTTTGTTAAACGGGTGTTATTTCTTTTGCAAGTTTGCGATTGATTTATTGGTTGTCTGTACAAATATTGGAATTTCTGTTATTCATACAGGAGCGAACTTTTACTAAACAACTATGGTGTTTTGGCTTTTTAATTTCCTTAGCAAAAAATCGCTAAATTGGAGTAGACCAGCCGGATTGAAGCCTTAGGGGCTCAGTCTGAAAGTTTACAGTTCGGCCAACATCCATCAGCTACAGCGAAATAACTGCGTGCTACTCATAAACTACCAATGCGAAGTCAGTAGTACGTACTTAAGTTGTTGACCGAACAGGTCATAACTGTCAGACTGAGCCCTAAAACGTTCATTTGTACTTATTTATTCCAAATTAACTATTTATTTCTGAGGAACTTGAAAAGCCGTAGTTTAAAATCTAGATTATCTGCCAGAAAGCACATGGTAAATGCTCGAGGACCGGACCACCTGCAGCTGTGCAATATCGGCCCCTTTCCTATCTTCGCTTTTTTTGACTCTGTCTTGACACCGGACCCAAGTGGGGAAGTAGAACAGAGTGAGTTAGATGCCCTGCAAGTCTACTCTCACTGAACTCCAGTGCAAGTCACCGTCCCTGCACCACCCTTCTGTGAAGCATACGGAGAACGTCGTCGGACTTCGACAGTCGAACTGTCGAATATCGGCGAAAGAGGTATCTGAACTGTCAGTATGGTGAATCATGCAAAGTTTTTGGTGCTTCTGATTCGAGCGAGCGTTTCCTGGTAGCAAACGCAGAGCTGTTTCCTTTTTTACGTTTACTTTGGATTAAAAATGAGCAAATGTTGGACGGCTGGTGCTTCCCACAGGTGTGATCTAGTTAACATAAACACCTACGTATGCTATTGCGAGCCCTAAAGCGCAGGGATTAATGTGCATTTAGAAAAAAATATCTTAAAACCACCGAAATAGCGAGGTTGAATAAATGGTTCTGTCATCCCATCAACTCTTGCCCAGACGCAGACACCGAATCTTTTGCTAAGATAACCTGAAATGTGTTTCCTGTGGTAAAGTTTTGCATCTGACTTATCCTCCACCAGACATGAGGGACAAGGAGACTCAAACCATCACTTTCTTGCAAGACGTCAAAAACTGACTTAGCGTCGATTCACATCAAATCTTCTCATGGACTTTGCCATGCGGATCATATCACTAACTTTTAGCTAGGTAATCATTCACTTACCTAAAACTCGCTACCTTCACAGACACGTCTTGCTCTCTGCATGTGCGAGCACAGTTACTCGATCTGGCAAGAAGAAAACCAATATCATTTTTCTTAAGATGAAATATTGTTTAATAACCTATCTTTGAGCTGGGCTTTGGTCAGTCTTCTGATTTTATCGGTCAGTTTTATCCTCACGTAGACGTGTTGATCTGTGTAGTGTACGCACCTTGCATGCCCGAAGTCCGGGTTAAACACTCAGCTTCTGTTGATGGGCTGTTGCATATTATACTGGCTGCGGGACTTGCTAGACTATTTTTTGCAACTGCCACTTCATTACCTACTCTATTTTTAGCAGTTTTTTGTTCCAAATACTTTTCTTTGTGTACTGCCTTTGTAATACTGTCTGTGATACCTGTGGAATTGCTTTCCTAGAAGTGCTTCCAAAGGTGGGTATTCAGAACCTCTGGCAAGTAAAACTAATGGATGACATTTATTTTGAGACTCTTTCATGCATCAAGGACGTGTCAGAGGTGACCGAGCGCATTGCCGCGGGACTAGGTGTTAGTCATTTCCAGCGGCCCAAAGCTACTATGCGTAATAAGGTCTTAGGGAGCGGTTGTGCTTAGTGCATCGTTTCTTGTGCCTGAACTGGCCTTGTAACTGCATCCATGCTTGGATCGCGCATACACAAATACAAGCCGGCTGTGCAGCAGGATGATGACCTACCGCAAGCGACTGCCAACACCCTTTGCGAGTTTAACTTTACAGCCACCCAACCGGAGAAAAGACGGACCGAAACTTGTTTGAAATCTGCGTCTCAGATGGGAACTCAGTCAATCGCTCTGACGCCGGCATACAAAGTCCTGCGCAGTCACCACCGGACTTGCTTGTACCACCGTATGACTATCACTTGTTCTTTTTCTGGTACTATCTCTGATGATGCACTTCTCTGCAAGGTCAAAGGCTCAGGCAAATAGATAAATGCTTCCGGCGATCGGACAGCCTTATTCACGCACATGCCTGCCTTTGAACCATTCGCCTTAATTCATTTTCGCTCCTTTCTAGCGAAGGACCTCGAAAAAATGGAGCTCATTACAACAAAGGGAAGATTCGAGTCCCTCATTTTTGTAGCCTTTTTGAACACCAGAAAAACGAGCTGAATGCATTATATCCTTTCTTTTAGGTGTCGGAGGAGTTTGGCTGTCGTTTAGGTCAGGAAGTGGGATATACCATCCGTTTTGAAGACTGCACCACGCCAGAAACCAAGATCAAGTACATGACTGATGGTATGCTTCTTCGAGAGTGTCTTATCGACCCGGATCTGCTACAGTACTCTGTTCTCATGCTGGACGAGGCTCACGAGCGGACAATCCACACGGACGTTTTGTTCGGTCTGTTGAAAAAGGCCATTCAGAAACGTGAGGACCTCAAGCTCATCGTGACCTCCGCCACTCTGGATTCTGTGAAATTCTCTCAATACTTCTTCGAAGCCGTAAGTTACCACGATTTCCGCGTTTTCTCAATCCATCCTATCATTCCATTATTTAAGGCTTAAACTTTGTGAGTAAACTGTATGTCTGCCTGTGTTTATGTGGAGTGGCTGACTGCGAGATTCTGAGAGTCAGGCTGCAATGGCACCTTCTTACCGTGACCTCTGACACTCAGGTAAGTATGTGAGGTATGATTCGTTTAGCCCCGTTTGTGTGAAGTCGTGATGCTTGGGTTCAAGGGTTAGGTCTTGTGTTTGGCAAGCGCAGATGAGGTCACTAACCTCGTCAGCCACGGCACCCATTCCCCGCACCAGTCATCATCCCTTCCCCCATCATGCTAGAGGGCACACGCTGAACCTTGTCGGAATCGCCAGTCGAACTGTTTAAGTGTAAGAATGTGCTATCAGATGGTGTGTTTTCTGCCTATAGGATCCTCTTTAATCATAAAATGGCGACTGAGCTGCAGCTGCATTTCCATTTCTTGTATGTTATGCGAAGTTTGGCGTCCCATTTAAAAACAAAAATGAGGAACGCTGTTTACTATCATAACTTTAAAACACGGTCGTTTTTACCTACTGGCAGCTAAAACTGAGAAATTATCAGTTGCATGCATACTTGCGGCAGATGAAAGGACTCAAACACGCTCTCTCTGTCTCTCCCTCCCCTCTCTCTCTCTCTCTCTCTATCTAACAATCAGTTTTCCTTTCCCCAAACCGCAAAAAACAGTTTCCTAAACCAACTGTCGAAAAGTAAAACTGTTAATGGTTGGATACTTTAGCCCGAGTTATCACTAATACACCTATTTATTTACGTTGTGCGGACATGGTATAATAGGGTTTTTTCCGTGGGAATGTGTGTAGGTTTAGGATTTAGGGTTGGTGTTGAGCTTTTAGAGCTTAAGGCTAGCGTTAAGGGTTAGGGTTGAATTAAGAATTAGGGCTAGGGTTGCATTTATGTCTGCCTGTTGAGTACCATCTTACCCAATCCGGTCCTCTTTGACCAATAAAGTTTGATTACCTAGTTTCCTCCCATTTGCGCGTCCCCTAATTCGCATCTTTCCGACTGCGTGGTCTGTTTTGATACCTTGTTGGAGTAATAAACCGAACATGTGACAGATATATGAGTTTTCTTAGCGCGTTCTACAAATTTCGTTAATTTCCGCATCCACCTGTCACAGTAATAAACGTTATATTAACATACTTCCTATATAATATAAGTTCATGTGTTCTAATTTCTCAGAGGACAAACACATTTGATTCTTGCCAGAAAGCAAGAGGATTTACTTCTCCAAGGATACGTCCTTTAAAAAATGCTCTTGTTGCCTTTTATCTGTATCCAAAAAGTTGTCTTATAGAGGGAGAAAATTTAATTCTGCCTCGCCTTTAAGCCGATTGAGTCTCTACCTGGCCGTTAATAGACATCGAGACGAATTTTTAGCCCTCCCTTTCCAAAAGGAGGGATACCGCTCTTTGGTACACTGCTCTCTTACGCCAGGGGGAAATTGACACGCCCTTCTAGTTTCCGCACCTACCGCCTTGCGTTCACTCCTCCTACAAAGTGCACGTTCCTGCCTATGATGAATTTTCTGCAGGCGGTACAATTCTTTGCTAAAACAAACCGCTTTACAAGAAAGACGGCATGCTAGTGCCTTTAACTAAGTGTTACCAGACGTCTGCAACCCAAGATTTTTGACGAGATCGTTCTTTTTGCGGCAGTGCGATGCATGTCAGATATTTTACTTGCCGAAAGAGTGAACAAATATGCCAACACTATTGAATGTACTTCCCCGTGTCAAACACCGCGTCTTCTATTGCGTTGCTCGGTCCATGGTAGTTTCTTCGTTGTGCAGCCAAACCGGAATTCAAAGGGCCGAAGTAAGTGCTTGTATCTCACTCTGCGGAAAGTCCTTCTGTTTACTTTATCGAGGTTGAATTTCGGGAACTGAAATTTAACTAGCCTCCTACATACATTTAGCAGTATATTTGATGAAATAAAGGCAAATTCACGAAAACATTACCGGGAAGCAAGGCATCGACCAAAAAACGACTTTCACAGGAACTTTAACTATGTTACCTCGCAACAATAATTGTTGTCGGAAAAAGTGAAAATAACCGCAGAATGTGAAAAAAGTTGTTGAACTGATGAACTCACAGTAAATGCTGCATGTTCCTGCAAGTAAATGAATTAACGCCACATAAAATGTACGAAATAAAGTTTTGACGTCAATTTTCCCCACCATTGGCCAAGGTATTATCTGTAAATTATTATATTTGGTATGATATCTAGTCAGGTACCCGGGGCTTAATGAAATTTTTAAGAATTATACACAAGATTTGTGGGAAAATTATTTAGTTCTTTGTGGTTTTTGTACGTTTCCATGCTAAGAAGCTGCCCACGAAAAAATCGATATCAGTACAGAACGCAAACGCGATTATGCCGTGTCTTCTCAACCTGCTTTGTAAAATGGGCACCTGCCACACTTTTGAGGCTTCACCTTGCCGCCCTACTGGTTTGTTTCTTCGTCTTTCTCCCTCCCTCCCTCCTCTTCATTCTCCGTGGTTTTGTCGTTGTACTCCCATATCCTCACTGTACTGCTCGTAGCTTGCGATCATACTAACGGAACGCGTTGGTTGTCCCGCGTTCTCCTATTGCCGTTAAAAGGGTAATCAACTTATGCTGGCAATGTCGTTATCCTGTGGACGAGCTAGATACAGACAACTGCGCCCATCAGTTAACCTGATTGTTTTATTGTTACTAAGGCCTTGCTTGTCCCGTTTATAGACCGAATCCTCCCGTTCGCCATTCTCAGATCAACTGCTCAAAACGATCCCCCCCCCTTGGTAGAAATTCCAACCGAAAGGCAGTTCATATTCCAAGAACTGATAACTCTAGCACGACGATCTTTTAAACTGCAGTGCTTTGCACAGGACAGATATCTTGCTTTTTCAATGACCGATGCTCGTTGGCTGCCTTGCTGTCAGGATTATAGTGCGGCTATTAACTCTAGCGGGTTTCGCTTAGCATTTGTTGTCTCCAACTTGTACATGTAGCATATCTTACGGATGGATCATTGCGTTGTGCACTGATTGGCAGATCACACATTCTCTCCAAATGTCTATTCTTTTGCAATTAGAGGTCTAGAGCCGTGCACTTTCGTCCCCTTCGCTCGATTTACGAAGCTCCTTTCTAGAACTTTCGAAAATATACCACACATTATGTTTCGACGTGCGCTAAAGTTACATTTTATATAGGGAGAATATAATTCCCTTTTTGACGGCACCTCATAGAGGCGTCTACTCTCATTAGGATGGAAGCAAAGCATGCGTGATTTGCATTCTAGGGGGAACGCGATTACTTCGAGTGCTTTTTCCTATAGCCTTTGTTTGCAATGATCACGCAGATGCCGTTAAGAGTTTTCTTAATGATGCGATCTGCATTTCTACTTACCAAGCTTCTTGAAAGAGTTAACACCATAAGGCGGGACTCGGAACGGCGTAGGCAAAATCAGAGATCGGGTAAAAGTCCATACGTTGTGCGCGGACCCGGACAGAAAGTGAGGGGGTGGTGGTGGCGGCGCGTCCAGGTGCACACTCCGCCAACCATCTGCGCCTGATCTCGCTTTTAGCATTCTGGACTCAGTCATGACACCGGGCTCAGAGAGTAGAGGAGAGAGAGAGAGAGAGGCAGATGCTGCATAAGTCTACAATCACTAAACGAATTCACGCACAAGTCCTCGTGCCTGCGCTCATCCCGCTGTGGTGCACACAGTGGACATAATCGGAATTGATGCTCGAACTCTCACCGGAAAAAAAATACTACCAACAACTTCTGTGTCACTTTCACGCGAATCAGTGCATAATTTGCCGTTTGGAAAATGTTAACCCTGTCTTATTCCGTTTCTGTCCTCCACCCACCTAATCATATCGATTCATCGTTCCCCAATTACCCACCCCTTCACCTGCTACTCAACTCCCTACTGTCTCATCATTCGTCGGAGTTGTTTGCGTAGGTGTGGCAAAGCGTACCTACTAGTACTTAATTTATTTTTTAGAAAGTATCCCAAAGTCAATTTTTGCGTGTGGATGACTGATTTGTGTCTTTGAGGTCTTCTTTCCCTGTCGCAAACATACCTTTTTCACAAATATTCTTTTGAATTTAATTTAACAGACTTTGATAGCAGTACATTTTTTCTCTTTTTAAGAATCGGCAGAATTGGCAGACTTTAATACTTGGTCCTGCTGTGACCTCGGTGGGATTCGAACTCATGACAGTAATGATGAGGCTGGAGTACAGCCTCATGGTATGGCCTCGTAGCTCAGATTGTTGGAGCCTTGTTCTTGTTGTTGTTGATTCGAATCCCACCGAGGCCGCCATGTTTCTCACAGTCAGCTCAGATAATGGGTAATTTGGTAAGACGGTTTGTTTTACTGTGACTAGTGTAGTCGTGCAACCTTTTATTCCTCCGCTGCATCCGGTCTGATCTTTCTTTTTAGCCTATTTTCACCATCCCCGGTCGCGCCTTTCCCGTCGAGATTCTGTACAGCCTGGAGCCGGAGAATGACTACCTAGATGCTGCCCTTAACACCGTTATGCAGATTCATCTCACCGAACCTCCAGGTCTGTCGCGTGCTTATGGGCTCTTGCATGTGGTTTGCACTTTTGGTTTTGCAACAAGCCACATTTTAGTTCCTTTAAGCTATCATGTTCACTGCTTATTGCAAACACGAAGTGGTGTATAAACTCACGTTCCTCAGCGCATCACCTTGCGCACAAAAATTTGCATACAGGAGCACATTTTTGTTCTAAAATAAAGTATCCGCAGCACCGGAACTAGCTGAAAACCCATACGCCTATTTCAATAACTATGTGCTGCTTCATGACACATTTCCTGTAATGTGACTTCGTGCAACTTTTGCAGTGATCACTTACTTGGACAGGCAGCTTAAATACACCCTGCCACTTTTTATACTTTACTTGGGGTGTTGGTTATTTAACAGACGTTCTTCGCCCTAATTCGTCGGCATTAGGAGTTCACGTGAGCTAAACGTTCATCGATCCATTCAAATGAGCATTTTCTTTTTTTTGCATCGGAGATCAGAGCCCAAAATCCTCTCTGGTTTTCGCATGTTTACAAGCACGCAATAATCGATAAATGCTATCTATAAAGACAACACACACTGAAGTGGCTACATCTGAAATATTTTTTCTTCAACAACCAACCAACCCCACCGAATCCAAGCACCCGTGATTTTGTCTCGATTCAGCGTACCATCGGATATTTGTAAGCCACAAGCTTTGCTTCTTGAACTAATGACCCACAACGGGCTGGTGGTGTTCGGGCATGTTAAATCGCGATGGTGGTTGCTAGCGCCAAAAAACGGCCGTTCAGGTCTGCCGCATTTTCGTCAGTAACAGGTCTCAACTCCGAGGAAATTGATGCGCGAACTTAGATTGAATCCGGCAGAACAAGCCTTTTCATGTTCAAACCAAAAGTTGATTTGAATATCCAAGATGAAATCCGTTAGCTACCGTGTAATATTTAGAATTTCCCAGCAGGCAGTCGATAATATTCAAATGCGTAATTACTTACCATATCGATGACGGCACAGGTACTAGCTAAAAACCCAGAAATGTGTGTTTGGCCTATTTTATGCTGCTGCATGACGCGACTGTGACGGGTTCGGCTCATCAGTAGAGCTCCTATAGCAGAAAATACACGGGAAACGCTGGGGAACCCTGCGGAACACCTCGCAGCAGCATGATGCAACGACACAAGCTCAGCGTAACATGCGTGTCAAGGCTTTTAACTAGTACGTGTGCTGTCATCAGTATGGTAAATAAATCCGTATTTGTATACTACTGACTACCTGTCGGTACCTTATGAATATTATGTGGCTATTCCGCAGTACCTGATGCATTTTAGCTCAGCTACTTCTTATTAACGTTCGGTCCGAGTCTGGCAAGCTTCGTCCCGAGGGATTTACTCGCGGCTTAATTTACACAAAATTTAAACAAGACAGGATGGAAACTCCTGAACGCCTCAAATTCCACTTTTACATACTCTGTTTGACGATGCAACCCCTCTGAGGTCCATCGTACATCTACTGAATTCTAGCATCCCCATCGAAGAAGAAGAAGTGACTGTCTATTTAACAGTTCGTGCTATAATTATCTTCTTTTGTAAATGCTGGTTGCAGGTGATATTTTGGTGTTCCTCACTGGCCAAGAGGAGATCGATTCAGCCTGTGAGATTCTCTATGAACGCATGAAGGCTCTTGGTCCTGACGTGCCTGAGTTGATCATCCTACCCGTCTACGCTGCTCTACCTTCGGAAATGCAGTCACGCATCTTTGATCCTGCCCCGCCTGGCAGTCGTAAAGTCGTCATTGCTACAAATATCGCCGAAACGTCGCTCACAATAGACGGCATCTTTTATGTCATTGATCCCGGCTTTGTGAAACAGAAGGTCTACAGTAGCAAATCGGGGATGGACCAGCTCATTGTTACACCCATATCACAGGTAGGCCCTCTTTTCCCTCTTACAAAGGCGCAACAATTGCGATGTTGATGTTTAAAATCCGCTGCTTCGAATTGAAAATCTAGACTACACGCCCCCCTCTCTCTCCCTCTCTCGCTCGCTCTATGGGTTGACAATTGAACGCAAACAGTTCGTTTTATGGTTACCCTAGTATTTTCAGTAAACCTTATTGCCAGCAATCGGCAGACACCTGGGAATTCATATCACATTAGTGAGTGGTATGTGGGAACTAGACCACCCAGCCAAGCTTCTTCCTCTTATATGGGATACGAAGGACGGCAGCTGATTATCAATTGAAATCGCGGAACAACTAGGTCACTTGAGTAATTACGCTCAGTTGCCGAAAGAGGTTCCAGTACGATTGTGGCGCGTACAATGTACTTTTAAAAGTTTTGTAGGGCCCTAAATCTGCCCGCTGCCTATGTTTGAGCTACGTTGTAGGCTAGAGTGGGCTACCACACGGTGGTAGATGGTGGAACGTACTTTGTCTATTTTTTCGCCGTAAAACTGAATGATTTTATGATCTAATCGGATGTTGCGCGCCCTCTTAACACTAGGTTTAACTTCCATGGTGAAAGTTGTTCGGCGCGCGACCCATTTCGTTCGTTTGTGTTGAACAGCAAAACGCGTTTGCTTCCATCCAGCTGCGGACGTATGCTGGCTTGTATCAAGAGGTTTCGCCGACTTTTATATATTTAACCATAAATACCGGATGCAGTGATGACATTTGCAGTGCGCCTTTCTTATTACCTATACGCTAGTTCGACCTTCAATTTCGACGAGGTTGACCAGTCCAAGTTTGTGATCGCAAAAAGCATTTTTATTGGCCCTAAGCCTCCGTTGGCCGAAAACAAACTCAGCATCTGCGCTCAGACCTCCTGCCACGTCGCATTACAGCGACGAAGCAGTGACATAGATAATTGTCGTACACCTTCCCTCTCCCCTCCCCCATCCCTCGCCTCTATAGGACTAGACTATAACCCCCTTTCCTCGGAACGCCCTCGACCCTCCCCCCGTACTTACTGCTTGTTGAATGTTTAAACTTACGTAACTCTACCCTCCCTTATATTATTGTACAGGCCAATGGAAATCTGTTGCACGGCCCGGATGGTTTCTGGTAGGGGATACGGCAGGTCCAGGTCATTGTTCGTGTCCACTTAAGGGAGCCGGTCAATGGCTGATGAGTAATTAAGGACACTTCTAAAGCGCTCGGCCCAGAGCTTCAGAATTTGGGATTTCTCAGTAAGAAATGTTGTGCCGTAAGACCTGAGCAGCGGTACGGTTCTCTTGATGCAGGGATCGTAGATGGCCTTGATGGTTTTGAAGAAGTTTTTCATTTCAGTGCGGTCCGCATACCCCTGGATTTCCTCAGCCTTTCGGATCATCCAGGCGTCCTGCATCTTCCGCAGCCGTTGCCGTACAAGGTGGCGGCAACTGAAGAAGATTGCTTTGGTGGCGTCAGTCTGAAAGTCCATGTAGGCTTCGTGTAATCCATTCTTCTCCGCGAGTAAGTTGCTGATGTCAGTGTCATTGTCATCAAACCAGTCCTGGTGTTGATGGCCTGCGCGTCCGAGGACTTCGAGGACGGTGGACTGCCTGACATTTCGCATTTAACTCTGTCGTGTCTCCAGGGTAGTTTAATTATCTGGAGCATGCAGGTTCCTCCATTTTCTGGGTTATCTGTCGTTTTGAACACAAAATCTGTGCGCAGGCAAATTTAAAAAGAGTATTTTACTTATCTGGCGGTCGCTTACCTTGGGGCCTTCGTCAGGGTTGAAGTCGGAGTCTCATCTTAGAGAGAGTGAGGCGGTGACCCGTACAATCATGAGCATTGCGAATCGCCTTGGTCACCAGCACGTCCTGCCGATCTCGCCTCCGGACGAGAAAATAGTCCAGCAGCTGCCAGCGGGGTGCATCCACGTGGCCTTCTCCCGCGTCGGAAGGCGGAAGAAGGTGTTGCTCAGATGGAGACGGTGTTCCGCACAGGATCGCAGAAGAAGGAGGCCGTTATCGTTACAGCTACCGAGACCGTGAGGACCCAAAATTCCCTGCCAGACAGCGTTGTTTGTCCCGACGCGGGTTTTGAAGTCACCAATGACAATTAACCTGTCCGCCTTCGGCACAGTCGCCAGGAGGGTGTGAAGGTCCTCGTAGAATTTGTCCTCCACCGCATTAGAGCTCGTCATTCGGGGAAGCGTAGGCGGTGATGATGGTGGCGAACTTGTCTCCCCGAAGACGCAGGCAGAGGCCCATCAAACGATCATTGAAACCCTGCGGCAGGCATGGCACACGTCCAAGGATGTCGTTCCGGATGGCAAAGGCAACGCCAGCGTCGCGTCGCTCTGCCTTTGGGCGGCCACTCCAGAAGGTGTAGCCGGCACCCACCTCCTCCAGCTGACCCTTCTCATAGAATCGGGTCTTGCTGAGAGTAGCAATTTCCCCGTTGTAGCGCGCCAGTTCCCGAGCGACTAGCACAGTCCTCCGTTCCAGCCGGTTGCTGCTCTGATTTCCTAAAAAGGAATGAACATTCCAGGCTGCTAGTGTGAGCGGACTCACCTGAGCTGCTTGGGGAGTAAGCGCGGGGGATGGGGACGAGTGTATTTTTAGTTTGAGTTTTAAGACCGCTATTTTGCTATCTGCGAGTCGCGGCCGCCTGCAAATAACGTAAGACCAAGCATTTGTTTTGGGCACCTTTTCTAGCCCCTTCCTCCGCGAGGAGGCAAGCAGTGCTGTCCCTAAATAGGGCTGTTTGGACATCCCAGAACTTCACTATGGGTCACGGTTTTGTTTTAGTGGGAGAGCGACCCGAGTTAGCCTGGACCGCCTACAGGATTGCTGTCGTGCTCACTGTAGGACTTTTGAGATGGGGGTGGGTAGGTGGCGTGAAATTCGGGGGTCAGAAATACTCGGCGTGGAGACACACACAACACTGGAGACCCTCACCTGGTTTAGCCCACCGGTCGTGACGGTTGCCCGGGGTGTGGTCGCTGTGAATAATCCTGCTTCGAGGAGCTTCGAGTTGAGAGTTGGGTACCAGCTCGAGGCGGCCACAGTAACATTCACCACCTGTATGAGACAAATGAGCGACGAATTTCTATCTGTGTGGTGCTGCCCCTTACAAGTACCCACTAATCCCCACACACACACATGCATGATAGTTCGACAATTGATGTTCACGAGGTCCATAGTACGCTTCACAGCAGGGAGGTGCAGGTATGGTGACTTGCGCGTAATTTAGTTTAAAGTGATGGTAGACTTACGCTGCAGATACCGCACTCTGTCCTCCTCCCCCACCTATGCCCAGTGTTAAGACAGAGTCAAGAAGACCGGAGGTGGTAGAGGACGCAGGGGGCTTGCACGGCCGGGTCCCCTAAGCCCTAGCCGCCCCTAGGCATGCCACCAAACCTCCCATGTTCGGCGTTTGTTAGCGGAGCGCAACCCAAATAACGCATGCCGTGCCCTGATGTGGCCCCCGTGTTGGTCCAATTCATCTAACGCGTGGCCCGTTCAGGATGCACAGGTTCACACACGACAGTTCGACCGTCGTAGTCCGACGATGTTTACTGTATGCTCCACAGACGGGTGATGCAGGGACGGTGACTTGTGCGTGGATTAGTTTAAAGTGATAGTAGCCTTGTGCTGCAGTTACCGCGCACTCTCCTCCTCCCAACGTAAGCCCGGTGTCATGACAGAGTCAAGAACACCGGAGGCGGGAGAAGACACACACAAATACACAAAGACACACACGATAGCTCGACCGCGTGATTTAGTTTAAACTGATATTTGACTTGTGTTGCATCTAGGGCGCATGTGACTGGCGCGGCCAAGGCCCCTAGGCCCTAGCCGCCCCTAGGCGTGCCGCCAATCCCCCCATGTTCGGCATTTGTCATGGGAGTGCCACCCGAATAATGCCTGCCGTGGCCTGATGTTGGCTTCCTACAGGTGCCTCGTGGTAGATACATTGGACGAACACGGGAGCCACATCAGGGCATTGCAGGCGTTATTCGGGTTGCGCTCCGATGAAAAATGCCGAGCATGGCGGTGTGGTGTCACGCCTCGGGGCGGCGTGATAGACGCCATAGGGGTCCCACCTGCGTCAGCCACCTGCGCTCTCTCCCATCTCCGGCCTCCGATCTCCACACTCTCCCATCTCCGACATAACTGAGGCAATTGTCGACATACCGAGTAATTTTTCAGGCTTTGAAAAGAGGGTAATCTAATGACAAGATCTCCATGGCACAAAAACCTAAATGAAACGTGGAAACAATTTGCCAGTTGAAAATTTTAATCAACAGAGTGGAATAGTAATCCAAAGACTGATTTGCAGCTTTCAGTTGAAGTCCTCTAGTCAGAGCCGAAATTTTGTGCACATAAATTAAAACGGATCGGATAGAGATTTAATCTCAGTTTGAGAAGGTGTATCACAGGTTATTAGAATAATTGTCAAGGTCAGAAAACAACGTGAGATGGCCGAAAGCAAAAATCGTTAGTATGACCTATCAGTATAAAAATGTTTTCGTTACTCAAAGCTTAATCCTGACGAAGCAGCACACCTCGGCTTCAGATTACTCAAAGGATGTTGCCGATTATTTCAATTTGCGACCTGACAAATGCAGCAGATTTGTGATTCTACTCAAGGCTTCATTACGTAAGTAAGATGGAAGCATTACCGCGTGACTCCAGCAAAGTTTATTGTGAAACCCACGGAAAGAAGACACAAAAACACTGGAGGCCCTTAGAAGAAAATATTGAAATTGAAACTTGAAAATCAGATAATAGACTAGAAAATGGCTACGCGGTTTAGGCACACAGGTTACTATAGTAACAATGGGATAAGAAATCGCATAACCCATAAGTGCTACGGCAAGCATTTTTCCCAATGAAAACGTAATCCCACAACAAACTCACCTAGGGGTTAGTCCAACAACCAAAATCAATAAGCGCCACCTTTCTGATTTCAGTACCAAATGTATGTTTTCATACATGGATGACCTGGAGAATAAGAATGTACTAAATATGGGCTTCTGGATGCAACCATTAATATAGTTTGTGAGCAAGCTGCTGAACCATGTTTGGACAGATGTACAGATAGACCAACGTTGCAGCTATGAGCAGTACATTTGGACCAGTCTTTTAAGACATTTGCAGGTTAAGCCTCGAGTAAACGGTGTTTAAACATTACAGATGATTTTCTATCTCATGGAACTTCAACCAAACTTGCATATTAGATTTTCAGCCAATTTACAAAATGCACAGGTCACAATGTCTTTTAATGAAATATATTAATTTCAAAAAAGACAAATAATTAGAAATGCTGTTTACAGTCTACAAAGTAGAAAGTGTGGTCGAAAGGAAAATATAGTTAAGCGTGCTATTTAATCCTGCCAATTAGAGTACTTTTTGTATCTCAGACACCAGTGGATTCACATCACCTATAATGTTATATCTGATACTTCCACATATATTTTAGTTAAATATCACCTGTTGAGCGAATGAATACAGCACTTTATACTAATTAAGACACACTTAAGTTAGACATAGAGAACGTAAAGTAGTATTTCGGCGTCGAAATAAAATTCTTTAAGCTGAACTTCAGCTAACAGTAACAAAGCGCCAGATGAAATTACTTTGAAATTGACTAATCTTTATCTTGAAAAACGTTAAGGGGAGTTTCCTGACCTCTCCGGCATCTATCTTTTGCCCATTAGTTAACAGGGAAACCTAGCTTATTAGACGCACAAAAGGCATGTGCGTTCATCTAACTCTTTTTTCTCGGTGCGAAAGTTAAGTGAAAGACAGAAACGTAATGTGCACGAATCGTTTTGGCTGCCGGTTCTTACTCTTTCTTCTGAAAAAGGCGCCTCAACAGGAAAACAAAAGCAGCTAAATCCAAAAAGATAATAGATTCTACATACACATTTTTAAATGATAGCTGGGAATAGAACAATAGTCATAGTTTTAAGTTAGAGGTCAGGAGAATTTTCTAATAAAAACTGTCTGTAAGAATACCTGATTCCATAAGATTACTCTGAAAGAATTTCCTTAACATTAGTTATAAGTTAAATGAAATGAAACATATTTTTTATACAGAATTAGATAAAAGTGGAAAATTCTAATGCTACGGATAGGAATGTGGAAATTTTCGCCTCCAATGCTTGTGTAAATCTTTTCTATGTGGGTCTTTTCTAACTAATAAACTGTTTCGATATAAATCCACTTCCATTATGTGGACGTACTTAAGAAATTGGCAACCTCTTCCTTATGTAAACGAACAAGTTCTCTAATCAAGCATTTATGTCTAAGAACACACCATGGTTGTTACATTTTAACTATGATAATTATATAGCACGTGTTACTTTTATTAAATATGTACTACCCTGTTTTTGGGGATTGTCCGAAGCAGTTCTTAATGACTAAAGAGCGAAACTTACATGGCATTTTTTTCCTAGTCAAATTTTTCAACCTTATAAATTAACCGAAATAACTTAAAATTATGATTTGACGCGAGATTATTTCAATTACTACTTGTAACTTATAAGCAAAAATCAACCAAAACTATTTGGGTCAAAATTAAAAATTATTTTATTTTATTTAAATAATACTACAAGTTACAAACCTGTTATCATTTCTTGGAATAAATATGCAAAAAGAGGGTAGTGGCGCAGGGTTATTATTTCTGATTTTACCTTCAGAGGACTCATCTAGAGTTCCAAAATCAATACCGCTCGGGTGTCAATAAATATCCTGAGATAATTTACCATTCAGTAATGGACCACCTATTTGCCAAAGAAACTTTACTGAAAATATTAATTTGCCGATATGGCGATTGGGCTGTACAAAAAGCAGGTTATCAATGATGAAAAACTAATCTGGCATATTAAAAAGCCTGCTTGAATACATTTTTAAAATGCTTCATTGTATTACCAAAATGTCCTACGCCGCTATGTAATGAGCAATTCCTCACAGAAACTGGATTTCTTATATACATATAGGAGGGGTAAGATTTTTAAATAAATAATATATTGTGAATACGTTGATCTTCTGTAACATTTTCCTAGGCTTACTTTCATAAATTTGTTTAGATTTGTTTCTGTAAGGGCCTCACATAACACTAAATGTGGAATACATTCGACCACCAAAACCTTTCCATAGTAGAATCTACGGGAATTTTAAAAAGCCCGAAATATAAGTTGATTTTTATAAGCATCAATAGGACCTCAGAAAAAAAATCGATACTTCAAGGCGTTATGCATCTTAGCATTTCATTGGCTTTCATATTTTTCATAAAATGATATTACTCTGATCATTTTTATTGTTGAAGTTAGGCTATTTAGAATTAACTAAAAGGAGTGCATGCAAATGTGTACTATCGCGTTTTTGGACCAAGCGAGGTTAACGTACTCTGCTTGTGGTAATTTTTGCTTTAAGGATTCCAATGACGCTTTTTGTTCTCCGTATCTGATTCTTTCCCCCATAGTCAAAATACAAAATTAATTTTTTAAACATTAATATAATGCTATCGTAAAACTGAGTATTTCGGGATTTCGTAGAGGCTTAATAGCACACTTTCGTAAAAACAGGGCTTCTGTTTGAACTATTTAACTGAAATACAATGCGTGAGTACCAATTCCACGGTTGTTCAGCCCTCTTTAATGAGTTGAAAATATATATGCAGTCGGACACGTCAATATAGTCCTTCAGTACTACATATGGCCTTGCACTACATTCCAGGGAGGGGGTGCCTAGACCCTTCTGTTTACCCAAACTCTAACTCACAGCTTAATTATTCTGACCGTAACAATAGCCCCAAACAGACTCCTTCTGAAAGTTCGAGTAAGGAACTTGTAAAAAGGAGTCCAACATTATCTTGCCCAGGCTAGCTCAGTGTATGTATAGCTCGATAGCAGGAGGAATTCTACTTCAATTTTTCTTCCGCTCCCAACGTTAACCCTGACCCCAACCGTTAACCATACCGTTAGCATTAACCTTCTTGGATAGAGTCCTAATATTAATCAGCCAAAACTTAAAATTAACTTTATCCCTATCCCTTCCCCTTGAAAGTTAAGGAAAAGTCACCTGTAATACGGGCTGGCCGTTTTTCCGTGTCTCACACTCTGCTGTATGTAAGTGAACGTGAATCGCGTCTAAAGGATGTTTTCTTCGGAATTCATCCGGCCAAGGTGCTGCGGAAGGCACAAGCCACAGTCCCGGCCAAATCACGTTGTAAGACATTGTCATTATTGACGGTTGAAATAATAAAGCATAAGCCCACTAGAAAAAATCACTCAGGAAAACACCTGAATCATTGCGCAACTCGTGGCTCATACAGCTTGCAGACGCTTGCCTTCCTCATGAACTATCGATCGAAATGCTAAAATGTGCTTTTCATTCGAAAAAAATTATTCAAGTAGCGTTGTTATATTTATTATTGTAGTGCCTAATCACAAGATATTTCAGTCATATCAGGATGCCGGCTTCTGAATGAGCCTCTTTCTGGTCGTTGGCAAAAACAAAATCTATAAAAAGATGACTACTTAAGTAGTATGCATTTTTCTTAATGGGGTTTTATGGTTCTATAAATGCAAATAATTTATAGGAGCAAAGGCAGGAACTATTCTTTCCTGCACTCTTTTGGTAGCAACTTACTTCTCCTTCAAATTTTATATTGGAAGAAATTTTATCTTATAGTATTTTAAAAAGTTTCTACTTAGGACGATTTTTAAGATGTCCATTTAACAAGCATGGTATCTGTCCAGTCATTTATGCTGCTTATACATTAAACAACACGACCCGCATGCAATGCAAATTTTATGAGCCCTATGCATGGCATCAGGTATACATTATGATCCGAAGCCCACTTTTATGAGCATTATGTAACACCTTTCTCAGAACGTAGAAACACGAGTCAAGTTTCTTAGACGGAATTTTTACAATATGAAATTTGGTCGAGTCAGTCAAAATTATTCGGGAATTGGAAAGTTTTTTAAAGCCAAAAGATAGACTATCTTTAAATATGAAATTTAATGGAAACGTAACTTTTCTACCGAATGAAAACAAGAAAGTATATTTTAATGTACATTTTCATTAAAATATCTTTAAATTTCTAGAGGCATCGAAAATCATTGAGAAAATAACCTGCTACTTATGCGATCGTTTTTGAGACGGTTTCGTTTTTGTACGAGGCCCACAAGAGGCTCCTTCAAAAGATGGCATCCTGTTGTGAATTATATTCCGTAGGGTTAGACAGTACGACAAAAATATTAAAATCTACCTAATTTATTTTTCGAAGCGAAAACGCATTTCAGAATTAAGGTTTAATTTTCATGAGATAAGCAATCCTTTCAGTGATCGTTAAGCTGTAGAGCGTCCAGTCTAAGTCTCGATATTTGCAGTTAGCCTTCATCTCTCGGTGATCCTTTTCTGACTGTGAGGAGTCAATTTTAAAAAAAATCGTTTTTTGTAACTGACTTATTTTCCAAAACTCATTTAATGAAAACCACCTATTCAACCTGAGACTAACTGCCGATTATAATTCGTCTAAAATTTTGATCTGCAGACCGGGTGGGTTTGTGGAGGCAGGTCATACTTTAAGTAGAATAAGCGCACTTTTTCTAAAGAACCACACGAAAGCCATAGCCAACTTTTCAAAGTAAAGCTGCGGGCCCTGTTTCTGTCTCCGTTGATTGATTCTTCCATCAAACCTAGGCAGTCGTGCCTTACAGAAGGTCCGTCAAATATTTTGTTGGTAACATTGTGGTTTTTATTATGTGTCACATAGACGGAATACTAAAATTTCTCTCCTCAAAGACCATCACCAGCAGACCTTCAGGCTCCTAGGCCCTTCAACCCCGGTCCTTAGGTGTGAGGTAGGTACAATCTACCCGATTGGTCTTATTGAGCCAACAGCCGATTCGTTTCCTTGGTCGCATATTTGAATTAAGAACATGGTACAAGAGGGGGCCCGTATAAACTAGTTCAATATATGTGTGGCTTGATAGCAGGCGGAATGCTACTGTTCAATTTTACCCCAGTCCAAACTTCGGCTCTAATCCTCCGAACCTCGGTAAACCCAACCCTGATTCTTATCCTAATTGTAACCCTTCTAATCATAACACAAGCAATAATCCTACCAGTGCTTGCTGGGAAGTCAGGGAAAGGTCACCTATAATACAGGGTGTCCATATTCACGTACCTAGCACTCTCCTGTAAGTGAGTGAACGTGCATCACCTGTAAAGAATATTTACTTCGGACTTAAAAAAAACTTTAAGAGAAGATGACTAGGTTTTTTGGGAAATGGGAGGGGGACTGTATCACGCATGATGCCTAACTTTGGTGAACAATGACCAGTCAGAAGAGCGTGACACTGTGCTTGCATCCCAGCAGAAAGCTGACGCAACTGAAGCGCACGTTACGCAGGCCATTTACCAGAGGAACGTAAAAACTCCCACGCAAACACACATAAATTAAAACGAATTCATGCGGCATATTACGTTTTATGGATGCACATACTATTTAGGCTCACTGCAGGAGCTCTGCTGTGAGAATAATGACCAACTAGTCACCAGAAATAGACGTTGGGATCCCTGTGCTTGGCAGGTAGTAAGTGCCCGGCGATTATGTGGGGCGAACCGTGCCTGACACGTGAGCCACTCTTCTGCTGAAACTTCTACTTCCCTCATATCATGAGCGGCCTCGAAAGCATGAATGCATAACTTGAGTCAGATAAAGATCACCAGAATCGTCAAACATACTGGTTTTATTCCCTGGTAGACCACCCAAGTTAGAATGAAGAACCATGATGGTCACGAAATCCCAAACGATCTTTGCATCGTACGGCTTTAAGGTTTCAGGAAGAAAGCACAACAATTTACCTCAGAATCGGCTTCTCCAGAAAGATGTTTTTGAGAGCTTGTGTCGTCTGCTGGCCATAGGATAATTCTTCTAACAGGATTAAACTCGAGGGAGATGTGCTACTTCCTCGTAATTTGCTAGTGCAGAGATGAAGCAAGTTGCACATTTCATGCGCTCGAAAAAATGATACTAAACTGGCAGCTAATACCACCGTCCTTGCGGACCTTAAGAGCTGGTAAAATGTAATGCCTGGCTGCAAAATGTTTTAGTTAACGGTAGTAATACGAAGCTGATACACTGCTTTTGAGCTAACTGGGGTTTTTTTCTGAAAAAGGGGTTATAATAAGCCTTAAAATATTACTTGCTGTTGCTGACCTACGTAGAAAGTCGTAGGCGGATATCCACATCCTTAGAAAATCAGGATAAAGTAAGTGTCATAACCAACTCAATATTCTTTGTCTGAATTCAACTCTTACTATGTTCCTAGCCAATACTGTGACTCTGCTCCTAAACTTATTCACTATCACTTAGATAGATATCTTTCATGGGGACTTTTTAACAGCTAACACCACTGTCCTTGAGGATCTTAAGCTTTTTTGCTTTTGTGCGCAGTAAGAGCTGGTAAACTGCAGAATCTCTGTAAAACACACTCATTAAACAACACTTCCGTCAGAAATAGAAAGCAAAAATACTAAATGATTGCCACTTTACAGATAATTCAGCCCTTCCGAATGATTTAACGATATAGATGTGATCGTAAACGGCAATATAGTACCCCAGTTCTACATGTGGTTTTGCGCTAAATTTAAGGGAAGAATGGAAGCATTCCCGTGCCCTAACTTTGACATTAACCCTAACCGAAGGAATCTTAACCCTAACACTAACACTTACGGCCTGGAGTTTAGCACAATGCCTCCTGTAATACGGGGGGTCACTAGTCCTGTGCACATTCGTAGATGCTCTCTGCTTATAATATTGTCAGTAGTATGAACGTACGTACGCTTCTCACTGCACATTTCTTTGTATACATTTCTGTTTTCAAGAATATAGGAGAATATTTGAATGCAATATCGAACGTGCGGTTGTTGTTATCCATCAACTATCCGACGGGTCATCTCGTACTGTAGTATGCAACGTTTTTCTCACGCCCTTTAACTCAATTAGAACCTTAGTGTGCCCTTGACACTGAGAGCTTCTTCCTTCGGTTTGGATGAATTCAAGTTTGCTGCGTATGCCAAAGATTAGGCAAATAAAAGACTACTTGTTAACTATGACAATCAAAGAAAAGCTATCGCGATGTCTGCTAATGTAATCGGAAAAGTATAAATGCCAAATGTCGTATTTGTTTTATCATGGTGCCTTTTCGTCCAGCAGGTCTATCCTTGTTACACTAGAGTCTTGCTGAAAATGTTTGTCTCTGCATTCACTTTGAAAAGCCGTGCTATTTTATCTAAAATTAAAACCATACGTCATTTTTTTATTTTAAATCAATCTGACATTGTTCACGTACGCTCAAGTTGACGCTTGGTAAGTAAAGTCCTTGCTTTTAAAATGTCACTAAAAGCTTTTTGTTCTTTCTAAATTAAAGTCAAAAATCATTTACTTTCTTTTGGAACTCTCCCTGACTGAATACATTCAGAAACCCATTTTTCTCATCCTGTAGGGGGGGGCGTCCTTCTCTTTGTTTCCGATCAAAAATACCGAGTCAAGTTAAAGGAATAGTTAAGAAGATACTCTGATATAATTGGATGTGCTATAACTGATTTTGGTTGGGGCCTAATCCCTGAAATTGGGAGTTGTGACATGCTAATTTTGGTCCTAAATCTTTCCGTCCAATAGCCTGATTGCTGAACGAGTCGCTCTCGATACAATTAAGCCTTTTTCCTCCAATTTCTCCGACCCATTACAATTTGCCTATAAGACCCGGCGTAGTACCCTAGATGCCGTTGCCCTTGTAGTACATTCGGCTATACGAGATTTAGATAAGGGCTGCCGTGCGTACGCATGCGCATTTCTTGACTACTTCTCTGCCTTCAACACCATCCCGCGCCATCTCCTCCTTAATAAAACATCCGCGTCTGGCTCTCCCGACTGGGTTGTCTCTTGGCTCGAAGATTATTTTACTTCCCACCCTCAATTCGTACACACCGGCAAGCGGAAGTCTACTGTCCTTGCAAACAACTGCGGTGTTCTTCAAGGTGCCATCTTATCCCCTCACCTCTTCTCCCTTCACACTGATGATTTGAGGTCACCAACCGATTGTCTGTACATCAATTATGCCGACGACATGGTTGTTGATCATCCTCTTCAAAAATCAGACACATCTCCAGTGTCTGAAGGATGGCCTCGACCATGTTGCAGCCTGGTCGTCAGATAATGGCCTTCAACTGAACCATGAGAAGTCTGTACAGTGTGTTTTTCACCTGTGACCATCCCCTAGTTCTCAATTCTCAGCCGTCCTGCCCAACGAGGTATCCTCTTTTCGGTACCTTAGCGTTACTCTGACATCGAATCTTTCATTCTCCTAACATATCGATGCTCTTTTTACAAAAATTCGTAAACTTCTATATTATATTCGCCGTTAACGTTCCTATCACACACCTCAGGCCATTATCTGGCGATTTATAGAGGCATGTGTTCTTCCCTCATCCTTTATTGCTCTCCCGTGATTTTTCCAGCCTTGCTTAAAAATAATTTTTTGATTTTAAAACGTATTCTCCGAATGCTCTCTTCTGCTGCTGGTGTTTCTTATACTGTTTTAGTGGATTTGATAGCAAAACAGCACTTTACGACAGTCAAACTATTTGCTGGGCGAATCCTTGATGATGAAACCCATCCCCTCCACTCTGAGCTGATTGCTGTGAAGTCTTCCCGTCCGATGCGCCGAGCTTTCGCCATATAGCCTGCCGTACAACGGCATACCAGCGCTCCGTTTTGCCATTTCTAGCACGATACCTAACGTGTGAAGAGGCTGCAATTAAAAGCTCAGACTAGAACTGTCTCCCCGTTAGATGTCCATTTTTGACTCTTTGATTCTTGCATATTATGTTTACTTATCCTATTATCTTAGTGAATAGAGCCATTTATATTTTTGCTGAAAATTTTGAATGATACTTCAAAATAAAGCGTATTCCTCTCTCTCTCTCTCTCTCTCCATCCTAAATATCCCGCTGGTATGACTGGTGTGCTCAGGCATCTATTATGGTTGTGACCGCTTGGATGTCGCTCCGGCCGAGGAAACTTATTTATTGCCGCATTTCCTACCGGCCTGCCTGCTTGCCTCCCCGCAGGCAATTTTTTCCCAACGCACTTTCCCCGTCGGCAATTACTGTTTTCCTAATAGCAATGGGAGAGTGGCCCGTAGGCGTTGGCTCAAAGTCTATTACCATTGCATTAGTCTGAAGCTGACACGCCTACCTTATGTCAAAGGCACTCCTCTGTCGGTATTGGTTTGGACCAGCGGGCAGGTAATAATAGCCTACGTGGCTGCGTGGTTCTAACAGACCTGCCCTGTTGTTGGCTTAAGCAGTTGCAGGACTTAATTGGCAGTCACGGAAGAAGTGGAATGCCCGAGGCCGGTTGGGTGCTCCTTCTGCTACCGTCGCTCCTCGCAGACAATCTAATTCCATCGCAGGCGCTTTTATCAAAAGATGTGCTGCAGGACACCTCGATCGGGAAAACAGATTGCACTGGTCTATCGGGGGTATGTCTCACCTGTGCAACTACGGGTCCTTTAATTGTCCCATTTCTTTTTGTCGAAAGAATTCAACGTCTGGATAAGCGATCAGACTTTTGAAACACACCATCATATGAAAAAATCCCCTTTCTGTGATGCAAACTCATATATGTGATAAGCATGTCCAAAGTCTGCAAAGGGAGCGAAAATCTCAGTATTTTCAGATACTTGTAACATCTGACCTTGTTGTCTGAATTATTGGTTTCTGGAAACATAAACTGTTACAGTTATAAACTTCTTAAGTATTAGCATGTTGCATGCTTGCTTTTCACATGCATTATTGTAGTAAGTAAAACATTAAAAATAAGATAACGGTGAGATGGTGGCTTACATATCTTCGTCACATATTTAGTAAGGGTTCTTGTAACCACTACTAACAACTCACATGCGCTGCCACCACCAGCGAAATTAGCATTCATCCAACTCATGAGCTACTAATCTACCCGGCTTATAATGTCATTGCACATGTACATAAATCATGTATCGGCTTTCTCGAGTACTCACGAATCCATCGTACAGAGATTGGTGAACCGGTGCCAGGTGACCCAACATATACCCACTGCACCTGCCTCATCTGCCCACCGAGCCCCAGACAATTCCGTAATCACATGGACCTATTCGGCCAGATGCACCTCCATGAAAATTGGCGATAAACACCGCAGCCCAAACACTTTCACCATGAACCAAACTACCAGTCCATAATCTTATTCCGCACGCAATAACCCATTCCAAAAATGCACAGATAATGCCACTAGTTCGTAAGTTTGAAGTAAGTGTTTTGATTCAGCCTGGTGCCTGACGTGCGGGGCGCACTTAGAGCTGCCATTGATTTCTATCAGCCACTGCGCCCAATCTGAACACCACCTGGCTGACAGGTTTGTACAGTGGTGTATGGGAGAGGTAATAAAGACTAACACCGGGTCTGGAGGATTCAAGTTCACAGCACCTCAGCGCATTCCCCACTATAATATACTTTCCGCGCATGGAGCAATCACGACACGCTGCATTTTACGGTTTAGAAGGCTATGAAATGACGGGGTAACTTTGCCCTCCATGACTGTAATGCGGATATCTGTGGGACAACTGACTCGATGATTGACAATCAGGCTTCACTCACGCACGTAAAATCTGAGCACCCCTTTTTTAAAAACCTGGTACATTGAACGCGTGGGTGGCACACGTAGCCGGGCTGTTTGACTTTGTTAACGGCAACGCCCGAGTCTCCTTCGATTCATTCGGACAGTATCTTGCCACCTGACCCAAGCAGTTGAAGGAGGAGAGAGTGCGATATATGCTGCGAAAGTCTGCTAATGTTATATTTCATGTGCAAGTGACCGCTGCCGTGCCCACTCCGTGATGCAAACGTAAGATATAATCGTTCGCAATTGTCAAACCATCATTCAGAGACTTTTCTGAAACTGCCTTCTCCGTTCGATGAGTTTTACGGCAAAGATTGGATGTTCGATTTCGCGCTTAGACGAGTTGAGACGAACAGAACATAACTACCACTCTTTGTATATGCTAACGTTTAGACAAAACATGCCAGTTTGGTACTGAACTTCTCACAAGGAACCACTGCATTAACCGTCTTCGAAAAACATTATATAAAACTATTATTAGACATGAGTTCCCCTTGACGCAAAAGTGAACAGTTCCTAGCCTGGGGAAGCCAAGAAATTTCAGATTTGTCTTAACTAATCTTCGTTAGCCGAGGCCATAAATTGCTCTGCATGCTTATCCTTGAAGCAGCTAACTGAAGTTACACTGTTTTAGTGTTCTGGGCTGCATCATGTCAACGATAAATAAGCATCGTTAGTATACTTTTTTCTAATTTGGATGAGGCTAGCGAACGTTCTAGAAGTTTCGAAATACCGCCCTGCTCCAGGATTGCCTGAAATTATTTCCCCTTGCAACAAAGGAGTGACTAATGTTGAACTCGCGTGAAAAGTAAAGGCAGTAGCGTTGCGCTCTTATTGCTTTGACACGAAACCAGCCCTAAAACGTGCCATTTAGACACTCTAATGTGACAAAACGGACGAGGCAGTGTCCAATATGTACCTTGATAGAGGTAGGTCGATGCCTTCGACCGTCGTCAACCTCGACTATATATTTTATTCCGTACCTAGACAATCCTTTCACCTAGAGTAATTTCTTTTGAATTAATGTCTTCTCTAATAGTCGTTCTGCGTTTGTAAGAGGAATTTAATAGGCGTACGGAAAGCAAGTAATTTTCAATAAACATACAGCAATAATCCTATTATTGCCATTATGTATTTATTCATGGGGCTTATTGCTAGGAATATTGTTGTGAGCCAAGTTAGGCAGCCTTTGCCTTAAAAGTTTATTCCGGCATACAATGGAATAAATCACGACTTATATTTGCATAAACAAATACAGTTAAGAAGATGTTTTATCACGCAAAGCCCTTATCTTCGAGGCTGATGGACACGCGCATCTGTGTAGGTAGCACGTTAGTATGTTATTGTCATTATAGAATTAAATTTCAAAAGCCACATGAAGGAAAGACCTTTGTCAGTAAATGTTGCTACACGCCAATAAAGACAACGTTTTCGCGACTTAACCATTTTTATGTTACCGAAAAATGGGTGAGGTGAAAACTATACTCTGTTCATCGGACTAAATTTTTAAAAACAATTAACATTTTTAGCCAGGAAGGGGGTTATTTAGCCATAAATAAAGCTATAACAAACTCATCCGGCAGCAAGCGGTTCATTTTCAAGCAGACGTTGGATCTTCTGACAGCAGGGTTTTCAAATACAAATTAGTTTAGAACCATGTGGAAAAGGGAATGTCTAAAGGGTTGTTGTGCTAGAAAATTCTAAGAAGGAAAAAGAGAATATGAAGTGCATTTGGATTTAAAAACTCAAAAATTCAGAGGACTGGAGCACTGCGTTAGTTTTGTTTGCATCAATCTTTTGGTTACTGGCATTCGCTCCTTGTTCTGGATGACGTTTTCTCGTGCTATCGGTTTCGTCCCTTCGTGTTTTCTCTCTCTCTCTCCCCGCCCCCGTCCCCAGCAGAGCACCCACAAATGCGCAGAACAGTGTAACTGTTCCGTACTTGATGCAAAATTGATTCAACCGGATCACCTCGGAGAATGTGCTTGCTGCGCAGACTGCCGTCGAGAAAACCGACAGCCCTGCGTCTCCGGTCTTCCGTGTAGTTCCCAACTCGGCCTAAATTGTGAGTATAACGCTATCAGCGTCTTAGTACATCCTCACAGCTTTCTCTGTGTAGTGCCCTTGTACCGTAAATATTTTTGGCAGATGCATCGAAAGAGCTTGTTAAACGAGTAACCGTTCTGTTGAAGTTTGATGCTTCTCCCTCCTTGTGTGCATTCTTACCTACTTCAGTTTAAATGAATCCATTTAGGAAATGCAATAGCATATGGTGCGTGGGTCCTATAATTTCCTTTGAGTGTTGTCGTTTGTTTACGCATTGACGCCTCCGCACCAGTTGATTATGGGGAAAGGAAACAGCAGAATATATGTGTATCATCTTCCTCGAAAAAGACGATTAACATCAAATTGCTTTAGACTTTTCTACTGCTTCCTTTAATGCTAATGGGAGCTGAACACGGTTTTCGTGCTAAAATGGAAGCCAGTAATCATTAAAAAATGAGGTGCTGCTAACCAATGTAAAGCTTACTAATAGAACCAAACAGGCGAGTTTCAGGGAGCAGTTTAGAAGGAGAAGATGCGAACAGGAAATTTATCCACCTGCTATTTCGGATTTTTACTCAAATCCCATCATCAGAAACAGTCGCAGATAAGGGTGATACAGGCGCAAGGTCAGTTTGACCGTCGTAATTTGATGATTTCCACCGTATGCTCCATAGAATTTGGTGCAGGGACAGTGCCATGTGCTCAAATTAGTTTTATTTGATAGAAGACTTGCAATACAGCTACTGCACTCTCTCTTCCCTTATCCCTTGTGTCCTCCTGTCAAGACCGGGTCAAGAGAACCGGCGGCAGGGTCGGAGGCGCAGGGTACGCAGTATGTATATGCATACTTCAATTATCTGCTGTCGCGATCACCGCTGGAGGTCGTAATCGATGTAATGTTGGCTTGACAGTCCGCGCCCGAGTCGTTAAAGGTCGTGATTTCATTGTGAATGTTAGATATTGGCGCGATAATTTCTCGGTAGTATGGCTCGCTGTCATTGGAAGTGTTGGTCACCCGTGCCCTCCTCACGCGACCAATTTCCCTGCTTAGGCGAAGCCTCGGGACAGAAGGCCGAACCGAAAGTTCATTGAACCTGTTGATGGACTGCGGGCCTCCATTACCCTTGTCTGCCATTGCTTCTGATGATGGGTTCAAGTGAAAATCCGAAACGTCAGAGCAATAAACGTCTTGTTCAGCAACCGCATGTTCTCCTTCTAAATGCAAAGCTTAGTTGTAAAACCTCTAGACGCAGGCTCTCACTCCTATTTACCTTAGCACACTCTTTGCTTTACCCTTGCTGGGCCAAATGCTTTACTTTAACTTTTGAACGAACCTGAACTCAGCTTTCCAAGTTAGCAGCAAAGTGCCCCACTTTCTCATTACACGTCCATCAAAAATGTGCTAGCTTATGAAATATGAAACTAAATTCTTAAATGTATTTTTGATTGAAAAAAGTTTTTTAAGTAGAGTTGTTATAATGATAATCGTAAAACATAATCCCAAGATATTACAGTCCTGTCAGGATGCCGGCTTTTGAGCAGACTTCTCCACAAACTGGACTGGGTAAAAAATGACTGCCTAAATAACACGTGCTTGTCTATCGATTTCGAACACTTATAAATTCAACTACATTTTTTGCAAAGTCTGCATCTAAATATTCTTTCTTGTACTTATTCGCTATCGCATTACATCTTCATCAAATTTAAATATTTAAAATAAGGGTATCTTTTATGTTTAAAACATTTCTACTTATTCGTTTGACGCACTTGTGAAAAACTCGGTGGCCTCGATGGGATTCGAAACCATGCCAGCAAGGGGAAGGCTTTAGTACAGCTAACGCTCTAGCCAACTACTTATGACATTTTATAAGACCACACAATCTTCATTCATCCATGACATTTATTATGCTGCTGAGAAGATACATTTACCATAAAGTCAACATTCACCATGTGACATCTTCCTCATATCTTAGAGTAATGTGTGTTTCCTTAGACAGAGTTAATAGAGAGTGTAAACTCGAAAACTCGAATACAACTGTAATTGCAGGTCAGGTTCAAAACAATGTGGCAATTTAGAAAGCTTTTCAACACCAGAAAAATATAAAATTAAAAGACGGTTTTAATTTGCTACCAAATGAATAGAATAAAGAATATTTTATGCGCCTTTTCCATAAAATATATTTGAAGTTGAAAGGGCATTGAAAATCAATGGAAAAACGCATACTATTTAAGTATTCATTTTTTACAGAGCGCAGTTTTTTTAAGGCGGCCAGAAAGAAACTTTTTCAAAAGCCAACATTCAACATGACTGGAATTTCTTGGAACTATTTCGTACGATAACTGACCTTAAAACACTACTTGAATACCCTTTTCTAAAAAAACACATTTGAGAATCCGACCACTGAAGGGATTCTAATTGCATGAAGTCGAATTAATTGTTCTCTTCCACAGCACTGGCAGATCGTCCATGTGTCGGTCCTCTTTGGTCGCTGAGCCATGGAGCAGTCTTCAAACCAGATCACAGAACCAGCTGCAGGTGTGAGGATGGCAGTTTTATTTGTGCTGACCTCTGTTCCGAGTCTGCTGCTCCCCAATGTCTGATTAGTCCGCGAGAAGAGAAAAGCCTGCACTGGCAAACAGGACAAACGGTTCAGAGCGCAGTTTCACTTACGAAACGGCGCGTGGTTTCACGAACCAGTCGTGTAAAAAGTAAGTTCAAATATTCCTTCTCAAATACTTTTCTTCTGCTGCAAAAGAAAAATTTTGGGAGTCGTGCCGCCGTCGAAACTTCGCCAGTGATTCCTCTTTCTCTTTCAGAGAAGCAAACCGCTAAATATTCGATGTTTATTAAGGAAAAACAAACACCCTCTTCAACAAAGAGCTCTGACATCAGTAAATTGCGTTGTCTTTAAGAAGTGGGTTAGACTAACATTAGCGATACATACAAGGGCGACTGGATTGGCCACTTCTGGCTCATTAGCCGTCATCTGTCAGCCAAACCCAACCCCGTGTTGTAAAAACTCCCAGGCTCAAGCCCCCAGCCGTTGAGACAGAAGTAAAACGCTCTTACAAGTGAACCACAGACCCATTGTCCTCTCGGTTGCGACCGGATATAATGGTAAATGAAGCGGGCCATTCACCAACCGTATCACGGGACACTCGTTTCGTTGGGCATTGGGGTTAAATCTCGAACCCCGTCAGAAGTTACACAGCGGAGATCATGTTAGAGGCAGAATAACATTACCAACCAAAATAAGGTAGACAAAAGTGACCCTTTCTGGTTTATTAGTCATCATCAGCCAGCCATCCCAAATCCAGCCTCAGAGATTACAGCACCTGGCATTGTATATGGCTGAATGCTGAGGGCTAATAACCCAGAAATGGCCATTCCAGTGGCCCTTGTTTTGGTCACTTATGTTATTCTGTTTATGGTATTAGCTGCTGTGCGGCTGCAGGCTAGGCTTGGGAGTGAAACCCAAGACAAAACGTAAGGAGAATATACAACATCGCGATTTGTTAACGCCTCACCATCGCAAAAATGGTAAAACACCCAAATAAAAGATTTAATTGGAACCGTTCGCATTTTTTATTTAGATGAGGCGAAGCACTACGAGACGACGTCGCAGTATACCATCGTAGGGGCTATATCTTTCAATTAACCTGGAATCTCTCTGCGCATCTGGATTTATGAATTAGAATTTTCTTGCACTAAGAATGAGTCGATAAATATGTCTAAATTTATACGCGACAGCTTTAATAAATGGAATCTCAGGAGGAATAAAAATTTGCCATGCAACAAAGTGTTTCCTTAACAGGTGGGGTCCATGTATGTTCTTTCATAATCTGAAGCTATTGTGGGAAAAAGTATTCAATCTTATCGCCTCAGTTTTAGATAAGTAAAGTTTGCTTCACGTTCTTCTCTTTAGAGAAACATGGGTGACATACAAGTTTTCAAAAGTACTAACCTTCCAGACTTCATCCATTTGCTCGAATCATGGGCCAGCAACATAAACCTTCTAAGCGTGATAGCAGCGTTCCTTAATATTTGGAACTAGGCGATAACAACCCGCAGCTGACTGAGAGGTCACTTGTACTTTTTTATGTTTTTCTATTCGGTTACCTAAAGTTTCGTTGGAGACAGCCTTCAACTCAATTCAGTGCAAAGTCCTCAAAATCCTTTTTAAAAGTTCGAGCACCAGGTTGCGATCTGCCGGTTCCTATCGAAAGGCAACTTTCCAATCTTCATCCTACATAAAGACCTACCGACAAAAGCAAAATAAGAGCGGGCAAAGCACGCTACCTTGAATAACTGCACCCATCACAAATGTGGGGTTGGCGATAACATTGTAAATCTTGACGCATTATGTTTGAAAGCCCAGGTAGGAAGGCATTAAATTCAGAATTTTACCACCTATGTCGAAAGAGGAGAGTTTCAGAACAACGAAAGCATGGTCATCAGGATGAAAAGCCATAGTGAATTCGACATAGACCGCATAATGTGTAAAACTACTGTCCCTAGATTTCAGTTTTCAGTATTTAGTAGATTTAAGTGAAATAGGCTTAAGTCTCTGAACTCCTTATTCGTCACATATATTGTAAGAATTAGGAAAAATATTAAGAAATTACTGCTTCAGGTAAAATGAGACTTCGAGTTACATATTACACTGGTTTTTTAAAAGTGAAGTGGCGCAGATTCCTGTTTTTGCTGCAACATGTCTAGCAAGCCGTTATGTGAATGTCTCCACAGACTGGAACATTACGATGCACTCGGGCAGGCTATTCCACCATTCCACATGCGTGGAGAAAAAATGCTTTCTCATCTCTAACCTTCCCCATGGCATACGTAGTTTAAAGGGGTGTCTACGAAGGGTAGTTGCAGTGGCAAGTTGAAAGAAATCATCATGTAGGAGGGCGCAGTCCAAGCCACGCAAAATGCAGGAAGTTTGTACCTAGTCTCCCCGCAACCACCTATAACTCACAGGATGGAGATTAAGGGAATTTAGGCGGCTCGTGTATGGCAGTGCACCTTGACCTTATACTAATTTTGTGACTCGTTTATCTACCCTTTCGGGTATATCGTACTCCTGATGCATTCAGTTTATCCAAGTCTGGAGCAAATGTACCCTTGAACTGATATAATCATCAGATACCTGGAACATCATTTGCCCTTTCTCCCGCGATAAACCTAGTTTTGCAGTTGCCTTTCCTTCTACGTATTTTCTTGCAACAAGAGTTGTTTGAGCATCAAAATGACACAGGTTCTTCATCCTTGCAATAATGCAGAAGATTTTAACTTACATTTCTTGCTTATCAGGGTTTTCCAGCCCGCCTCGATCAAAATAATACCTCAGATCCTCAAAGTTTTCCGGATATATTTGCGGGACACTAGGCAGGCAATATAAAATGGCCATTACTGAAATTTGCTTATAATAATGCTCGTTTCCCATATCATGACTCAGATGCCGATGTTGGGAAGTCACAACCGATATGCACCGAACCCGATACATTCACTACACGTTGGACGGTGTGTAGCCGCACCTGTGGATTGGGTATCTCCACGCGTCTGTCCAATAACAACACCCAATGCCGCAACACAACTGAGGTTCAGCTCTGCTACTGGCGGCCGTGCCTTCAGGTAGAGCCTAGTCTTGCAGTTAACTTTTTACCCAGCCATTATGAGTACTTCTGATCAACTACAGTGTGAAAAGCTTCAATGGCACCTGCGTGTTGTTAAACATAACCTGTGTTTTCAACTTTCCTAAAGTGTTCTCATCGACATAGTATACCTTCCATACCTGCAGCTAAAGCGAGGCCCCCTGGCTTCCGTAAAATACTACACAACATAATATGGGAGGAGGCATAAGAAGCGTCACTATCTGGTCCATTCTTTTTGCCATTACTATTGCAACTTTCCTCTGTAGGTATCCTGACTATCATTTACAAAAGGTTTGACTGTAAACGAACCGCGCTGGCAGGGTGGGTACCGAACACGGCGGACACGTTAAGGTGGGAGTCGTTTACGTACAGTAGGCTGAAGGGTAACGTTAACCATTGTCCTTTCCCGCGGACGCGATGCAATGCCTAACAACGGATAGTTATCAACTGTTCATGACCTTGATTGTTCGCTTGCGGTGCGCATGCAGCATGGGACCCCGTCAGGCTTGCGACGAGCAGGTACCGCTTACGCGTAACAATGGCCAGTTATCGGCCGTTTGTGACCGGGACCACTCGTTTGCCACGCTCATGCGAATTGCGTTGGCCAAAACGGGTAGTTATCTGCTATTGTAACGGATTTTGTGCCGTGGGCCTTGAACGGAATCGCAGGTGATGGTCAGGAGTTTCAGGGCTTATATTCGACGCTTGTGCAGCCTTCCGGAGTTGGTATTAGGTCTCTACCCAAATCATACAATTGGGGGGGCTTAGAGTTTTAGAGTGAGGCTTAGGGTTAATGTTAGAGTTAGGTTTAGTGTTGCGGTTGAGGTCAGGATTAGTAAAAGTGACTTGCACTTGGGTTGGAACAGTAGTTGGATTAATTTTTCCCTCCTTCGTTCTCATGCCTCCCTCGCCGTTTGCATTCAGCTTTGCACTCGGCGTTGGCAGTCGCAGGTCAGCCTTTATTTATTGGGACTGCAGCTGCCTTCGTTTGTTCAGGCAGCGGGCAACTGCGTTCGAATACTTCTTCTGGTGGATCGGTGAACTCCAGAGGGTTGCTTGTGGTCTTCGTTCCCCCAAATGGGTAGACTTCGGTCGTGTGGCTTACAAAGGCTTCCCACGCCTCCGGCACATTGTCACACTTTTGTCCGAACCACAGTCAGTACTGTACTCCATCCAGTGGCAACCAGACCGACCTTCTGGACAGCGGGCCGGTTTCATGGGTTTATGGTGCCACGGCGTGGCATGTTAGCTCCCAGGCTAGTTAACTCTTTTGCTGGAGGTACTTGAAAATTTCATGTGAGTTAATGACTTGCTTGATCTCATCTTCCGGCGTTCGCCTTTCAAGTTGTCGTTCTCTTATCCAGCGAGGTTAAAGGTTGTAAAATTTGCGAAATGCCCAACTACGTTTCCTTGCCAACTATTTCTCTTGCCTTAGAAATGTTACCACTCATCCCTTTCCCTTCACTCCGCCCACATTCAGTTAACAGGTAAACCGCATAAGCTTCGTATGTGAAACACGCGGTTATGTACAATGGACCCCCGCTCCCCACCCGCCACGTCGTTTGGTTATCAAACTAGTCGGCTTTAATTACCAGCACTGCTGCATCATCTTTCTTTGTTGAAGTGCCAACGTTTTCGCGCAATACGTAGGCCTCATTACCCTTTCATCGGTGCATAGAATGTCACAGACCGGTTTTCTTGATATGGCTTATGTTGCATAGAACCTCTGCCGGTTTCCTTCCCTTTACAGAGCCCAGAGGGTTTACGGTCCTCTTTTTGCCCTGTACTTTCCGCCTTGGAGGGCGGCGTCTTGTTACGCCAGCGGCATCTTGCCTACGGTCCACCATACACATATAACCGTCTGAAAAACAGTTCACGCTGAAGTAAACCTTGCACTACATGAAACCAACGCTTCCATTGGTGTTCAGCAACCGTAAATTACAGTATTTGCGTGCCCTTTACTTACCTTCCGTTAGCATTCTTACAGTATACCGCAGCATCAACATTAGCAAAGGTAATTTTTACGCCTTTCACTAACGGCCTTCGATTGGTTGGCCTTCAGCCGGTTCGGGTTGCTTGCTCTTGGCCACCAATCACAGTTCCTCGTTCGGTCATCCTGATGCCATGGGCTGTCATTACTCATTTTTAATGCTCGCAGCACCTGCTCTATTATAGGCTTGCTTAAGTTTATTAGGTTTTAAAATCTACTTTTGGCAACTTTTTGCGATATGCCCCACCCCTAGAATCCATATTGCCATGTTTCCCGCATTACAGTAACAATTGCCAACGGTCTCCGCAGTGATGACACTGATTAGGCCTCCACCCCTATATAGACCAATTTGTTTACGAGAGGACAATAAGTTGCATGAATGATTAAATGAGCGTTTTAAACATTTCCAAATATTTACTGGGCTACATTTCTCGCTTCCTTTGATTAAAAATTTCGAATGTGAACCCTTTCCCAAAGTATACATAAAAGGAGTTTCAGTTTGAATCCGATAGTCAATGTGGCTGGACGAACCCCAGCATCGAAATGAATAGAAACAATGCAGTATTCTTAAACAGGGATTTATAATACTTTGCGTAACAAACACAATCGCGAGGTTGTTGGTTACTGAAGTCAACCTCTTACTGTGCAGTAATTAAGGTGCCATTATGTTCCGTGTTAATGCGTTTACAACTTCACTTAAGTAGTACTTTCATACTCTACAAGCCACAGAAACATTGCAGTCATTGTTTCGTAGTTCTGACGAATGCGTTATTTTTGCAAATCTGAGGCTTGTTTTCACTCATAGCAAGGTATCTTCTACACACGTCCATATAGGTACCGACAAGCAGATGTTCACCGACACGACGATCAGCGCAGCGCAAGTCAATACGCCTAGTGATTATGCGCGACATTAGAGCAAGCAACAAGCGAAAAGGCGGACATGCAGTACCCGGACTGCCGTTGGTGTGTGAGAGTATACGCAAATTTCGTCCAAAGTATTGTGCAACGTGCTCCTCCTTCAAGCCAACCTCTGTCAGCGTGCCTTCCAAATCAAATGTCTGCTGCATACCAATCCTAACAAAAACCAAACTTATTAAGTTCGCCTGCACTGACGGCCGCCAGATGGAATACAGGTTTGAGTGGATCAAACGCTGTGCCTGTCATGAGGCCTATTGCAAATACTACACACGGAAACTGTGATTTCCTACCGTGTTCGGGCTTCTAGACTTGGATTCAAAGACACACTCCTGGATGTCTCTGTTCATATTTTGCTTTTCTGTTATCAGTTACTAACAAATATGCAGCACACTCATAGATTGTTCTATTTGTTTTGGCACACACGACAGTTTGACCGTCAAAGTCCGATGATGTCTACCGTATGCTCCATGGGAAAGTGGAGCAGGGACGGTGAATTGCGCGCGACTTAGTTTAAAGTGATAGTAGACTTGCGCTGTATCTACCGCACTCTATCCTCCTCCTCCACCTGAGCCCGGTGTCAAGACAGAGTCAAGAAGACCGGAGGCGGGAGAGGAAGCAGGTGGCTGGCGCGGTTGGCTCCCCTAAGTCCTAGCCGCCCTAGGCGTGCCACCACACCTCCATGTTCGGCATTTGTTAGCAGAGCGCAACCCGAATAACGCATGCCATGCCCTAATGTGGCCCCCGTGTGTGTCCAACGCATCTTCCACGTGGCCCGTTTAGGAGGCACTGACACACAAATACACACACGCACACACACACGCACACACACACACACACACGTAAGACCAGAATGGCTGTTTCTGGCTTATAAGCCGTAATCAGCCAGTCATACCCAATCCCAAGTGTGGTCCACCTGGGATTTGAACCCTCGACCTTTGGTAATTGAGTCGAACGCTCTACCATTGAGCCACGGGCTCATTGCTTTGTCGGTTGCGATCGGGATTATGATGATAGTATGCGGTTAACTGATCTGCTTAAGGAACATGTATTTTCCGTTGTGCCCTGGAGGTGAGACTAGAGCCCACGCAGGCGGTCACATAGCGACTTGTAGCGTATGTTGATAAGGTGAAACCGAACGAGACAAGGGAGACAAAAATGGCCATTTCTGGCTTATTAGCCGTCATCAGCCAGTCATACCCAATACCAAGTGTGGACCATCTGGGATTCGATCCCGCGACCTTTGGTGATCGAGTCGAACACTCTACAAATGAGCCATGGGCCCGTTATTTTGTCACTTGCGATCGGGGATATTACTTATGATGGTGAGGTGTTCGCCGATTTGGCTAAGTAAAATTTATGTTCCGTTGTGCCCTGTAGTTCACTTTAGAACTCTCGTAGGTAGTCTCATATCGATTTTTGGCTTGTATGAAGATATGATTGGACCGAAAAAACAAGAGAGACAGGAATGGCCTTTTCTGGCTTACTATCCATCATCAGCCACTCATACCCCATGCCAATTGTGGACCACCAAGAATTCAACCGGCGACCTTTGATGATTGAAACGAATGCTCAACCTATGGGCCACGGGCCCGTTGTTTGACAGATGCGATCGGGAATATCGTGATATTGTGCCGCTCACTGATCTGTTTAAGGAATTTGTATGTTCCGTTGTGCCCTGGAGGTGAATGTAGAACGCTTGAAGGCACCTTCCTAGCAAATGGTGCCATCTATGGTGATGAGGTTGAACCGACAAAGACAAAGGACACCGGAATGGCCATTTCTGGCTTATGAGATGCCATCAGTAAGAAATACCCAGTCCTAACTGTGGGCAACCTGGGATTCGATCCCGCGACCTTTGGTGATTATGTCGAACGACCTACTAAGGAGCCACGGGCCCGTTATTTGACGGCTGTGATCGGGAATATGATGATAGTGTGCGGCTCACCGATCTGCTTAAGGAACATGTATGTTCCGTTGTGCCCTGGAGCTAAATATAGAGCCCTCGCAGACAGTCGCATAGTGAATTGTAGCATCTTTGATGGTAAGGTTGAACAGACAAAGTTGAGGGAGACCGGAATGACTATTTCTGGCTTATTAGCCATCATCAGCCAGCCCTTCCCAATGCCAACTGTGGACCACAGGTGATCCGATCCCACGACCTTTGGTGATTGAGTCGAACACTCTAACCTATCAGCCACGGGACCGTGGTTTTGTCGTTATCTATCGGGAATATGGTGATAGTGTTCGGCTCACCGATCTGCTTAAGGAATATGTATGTTACGTAGTGCCCTGCAGCTTAATAGCTCTCACCACACAGCCATGCACAGCTAAAGACGCCGAACGAGTGTCACAGTTTCATCAGACTATTGGGAAATTGGAGTTTAACGTACGGATACCCACCTCATTAGCAGGATTAATAGGTGGACCATTTTTATACCTTCTTGAACATCGTACGTTTTTGAAATCGGCTTGTTAGATAGGTATCCAGGATAATTAACAGAGCCGTTCAATGGGCCAATGTTGGCACCACACTGAGCTGAACCATCGTGCTCAGCACAGAATCCTAAATCTTATGCACGGTTTCAGTCAACCGGTATCAAGTAACGAAATTTGACCGGCAAAGATGTGAGTTTGGCAGACCTCGAAGGTCGTCAAGCTAAATTTTGCAACGATTATATAGACGGGGATAGGCAGCTGCGCTGACATGTAATCTATTCTCAGTACTGGGAGTGTCGAAAGGCCAGCCAGCATGGACCCTCCCGGGATGGAGTCCTTTGCTTGCATAAGTGGAGCGAGGGAGGAAAATTATGGCTTCTGCACAACTTGCATGCTTCCAAAGTGCCGTGCGTGTGAGGCAGTGTAGGGTGTCCGTGGCCCATTGGACTTTCGATCTGGATGCCATTACCCGCGTCTGATGTCTATGAAGCTTACGGGGTAACTGCCAAACTTAAATAAACTGCATAAATTCATCAATTACCTCTTCTATTAATCCCTACAGTAATATTAAAAGGTGCTGTAAAGAGGGTCTGGAAGCAGTTTCGTCCACGGGCTGTTGGGTGGCCAACTTCATATTTGAGGATACCATGGTAAGGATGCTTTTTACGGCCGCTTGAACAGGACACGGGAATAGGAAACGCCCACAATACCTGTGGGTTTGCTCCAAATTCCGGGGAACTTAAGTTTGGGGTTAAGGTGAGGGTTAGGTTTGAGTTTGTGTCATGATTAGACTAAGATTTTTATTGTGTTAACTTTAAGGTTTAGGGTAGGGTTGAGATTAAGTTGACAGTTTAGTTTTATGTTATGGTGAGTGTTGACGTTAGGATACGGTTAGATTAACACTCCCTGAGATGCATCGTACGGTCACATATTTTAAGCAGGTGGGGCGGATCCTATTTCCTTGTCCTGTTTAGGCGGGTTTACAGAGTATCCCTAGCGATCGTAGATTAACGGTATTTTTATAAACCTCGTGGCAAGGAATCCCTAAATTTAACCATAGGCATGATCCCTGTCCTTCGATTGTGAGCACACCTTGAAAGTAACCGCTTTCTCCATCAGGACGTCATCGAAGTCCCAGCAATAGCGCACAGGAAATCGTCCAAAGAATGCCTAGGGTTTCACTACTCTGACACAGACACAGGACAGACCCACGTGACCATGTGCCTACGCCAATCGCAGACCGCAAATAAAAACTCCCCAACCCCCCCCCAGGCCCAGTCGGTCCTCTTCTCCTTACTTCAGTGGACTGGGTGCCTGATCCGCTCCGCCTGAATGGTCAACTGTATTTGTCACGAAAGAACAAAGACCGTCGAGTCCTTTTCAATAGTCTGTCTACCCAAACCCGCCAGGCTCCGAGAAGGACCTATCAGTATCCCCCGCTTCTCCTCTCGGCATGCAGAGGAACGAATCGAGACTTTTCAGCACAAAAACACTGACCAAGAATCATAGGAAGGAAGCTCCCAGGTAAGCTTTTTTTGAGGCGCATATACAGATAAAATCTAACGGACAGCTACAATTGGGACAAAGGAGACCCAGAAGTAAAAGATACTGCAGATTTTGTCTCTGTAATTCACAGGGGGCGAAGGTGCAGAGCCTACGGACTAGAGGAAGGGTTAGAAGATGAACCATAGGGGGTTTCAGGATCGAGAAGAAGGACAAGGATGCAAGTGACGTTGTCGCCAGATAGGCGGAGAACGGCCTCGGTGACCAACTGTTTACAGACTGCGTCAAGAGACTGCTGCAGTGCGACAAGGTCATCTCCAGGTTTCTAGGAATGAAAAATAAATTTTCAATAATTTCAGTTGTCATTCCTGTCAAAGGAGAGTCGAAAAATTTCGAAGTTATGAGACCATTTCATGTGATGGAGGGTGAAATTCGATTTCGGGGCATTTTAGACGGCGTTTACTGGATTATGTCTGAGTAAGAGGTCTGGTAATGCAAAAAGAAAGTCGGGTTTTCAATTCTCAGTGACTGGTGGAACTGACGTACACCACATGCAAGAATAGATGCGCAGGGATTCATGAGGCATTTACATAGGATAAAAATTAAAAAAGGTTTATTCGGTGAATATGCGGTAGATTTATATCTCATGCACTGTCCACCGAAATTCTGAAACGTATTTTTGATTCACAAAATTGCTTTAATAGGGTTTCAATAGTACTTGTCTTGCAGTCTAACGGCAAGATATTTCAGTCACGTCAGGGTGCCGGCTTTTGAAAGAACGTCTTTTGAGTCCCCCGAAATAAATACACTGTGTAAAAATAACTCCTACTTATTTAGTATGCGAACGAACTGACTCGAGTAATTCATACTAGGTAGCTGGTCGAACGACATTTCTGTGATTTTTACTCGCAAACCGCTTTATTCCCTGCTGAATTGAATAAAAGGAAGCGTCTTGGCACAACACGAACTTTAACTAGCAAGTACGTAGGAATACAAGAAAGCGTGTTTTTAGCTGTGAAAGCACAAACTGTAGTTTTGCGTCCGTTAATTCAAGCACTCGCATGAGCATGCACATCAATTCACGGAAAAACAAAAAAGGTCAGCTTACATCTAAGTTTACGTTATTTGCGGCCAATAGACGATTAGTGAGGCCTACGGCCTCCTCGGGAGGGAAACACTTCCATAGGCCATCACATGCAATCAGAAAGAATCTAGAGGGAATGAGAAAAGAGAGAGGCGCGTTAGAACAAACTGACACATAAAATTTTCCCCTTAAACTACGGTTCTTGCTTACGCACAGAATTGTTTCAGATACCAAAATTTGAAGGATTCCGGGAAGACAATGAAGAAGTAGAACAGGTAAATACTGGTCCCATGCACGGGAAAATGAGCGAGCAATTAGGGTGGGCGTACTGTAACATGATATTTCTATAATCTGACCAGCACTCCACACGTTCGACCGTGTAGGAGGAATTCCGACAAAGATGAAGGAGGGGATAGCCAGTTACCGCTTATAGCATCATCAGCACGAGCTATGAAACACGGAAATGGTAAAGCATAGTTTTCATGCAATGCATGCTCCTAATCACAGTCAACAAAGTACAAATCCAGTGACTGAAATGATAAAGTCCTTGAGTCAAAGACCCGATAGCCAGAAGGCAGTAGTTCGGGCCGTGGCGGCCTGGGATTAGGTGTGGCTGCGTGTCAACGAAATATAAGCCAGAAAGGACCATTCCACCTTCTCGCGTCTTCGATAGGAAGGTAGCTACATTTATTTCTTGCCAACAAGCTCGTTTTGGACACTGCCAATACGACCTTGTGTTTGCTGACTTATAAGCACCTTTAAAAACACCATGCAGCGAAGGGCAATACTCCACATCAGAGCTCAACTCTCTTTAGAAAAAAATCCAAATGGGCTTGTAGAAAAAAGTTCAGACAGCGAGATTGAAAACTGAACAAACATCATTGACACATACTTAGTTTATAGAACGAAGGAAGGCACTACTTTTTCCTAATAAAAATGCCAACTAAATAACCTACAGTTTGCAGGGGCCAATTCCTAAACAACACTGGACTCCAATACACTACACCCCACGCCCTGTATTGTAAAAAAAGGCTTCTCAAATTCTGTGATCTCTGGTTCTTTCTACTTTCATTCACGGACACTGCAACAAAGTTGTTATTCGCTAACCTGTATTTTCGGTTTCTTTATGCGAAGTAAGGCCAACGCCTACAGACTCGTTCGCATGACATCGAAGGATATGGAGAGCGCGCGACAACCGCTAACTCCAATAAAATCTCCGTTTTCTACTTGCCAAGGAAAACCGTGTCAAGGATCTTCTATCGAAAATGTCCATTTGCAACCAAGCGCCACACCCACTCTCCTTATTGTTGAAGGAAACCTGTAGGCTAAACACAATGCGTGCGAAGTAATAACACGAGAGCACTTAGGACAGGCAACCCAACTTTGGCATCGCTGATGTTCATTAATGTAAATTTGCCTTCAGTCAGAATGGATGGCTATTGCGCGCAACCCCGTAAGTGCGTAAAGCCACATTTTTATAAGCCAGTGAATAATGTCTTGCAGTGTTTTTAATGTCCTCGGAAGCATTAATTTTTCCTAATGCCCGTACCGCCAACCTCCAAGGACATTTTCAACTCCTGTCTGTATAATTTAACGACAATATCGCTCGTCATTACTTGTTCTGGAGCCAAACAGTCCACGGAAAATGTTCTTAAAATGGGATGTTTTACACTGCGCGGTCGTGGCGAAAGTCCCATCTGAAAACCGAAAAACAATCATCAGTGGAAAATATAAATATCGGAGTGGCAGAAGCTACACAGGGTAAACATGGATTACACAGTCGTTGGGCACATCCAATTTCGGAAAGAAGTGTCTTACAGCGAAAACTAGAGGTAGCCTTAAAACTGATCGCAGAGACTGAATGGCGGTGAGATTAGCGCTCAGATACACAGCGTACAACACCGATTGGTTTCCTATAAATATTTTTACCGTGAAATTCCGAGATCTGACTCTACTTTTGTCGGAAGCATTGTGATCGTAATCCCTTTAAACCGTTGATTATCAGTGACTAGGCGACCGCCTGAACGGATAAAAGAGGAGCGAGCCTATTCTATCCCTACACTCAAAGCAAGGAACCTCCACTTCCATAAGAGGCAGAATTGGAGTACGACCGGTTGAAATTTAACTCAAGTTGTGGATGAGGAAGTTGTGGAAAAACGGACAAGGACGAGGCATAAGTAAGTAGGTAATCCTCAGAAAAATGAATGGCTAGCTCGTATATCTGCGAGAGGAACCCTCGTTCAATGTTGGGGGGTCCGAATTTGATATCTGGTCAGGCGAATAAACAGCGCACATTTTCTTCTACCCGTTCCAAAGCCCTGGCCTTGCCATGCGCAGTAATGTAAAAACGTGTTGTAAATGGATAAAACAAGCTGGAAGATAATTGGTTTAAAAATGATCAACTCAAATTAGCCTTTTAAAACTTGAATAAGACTAATAGTGCACTTTAGACAATAAGGTTTCTCAGTGGTGGGCGTGTTTAATGAACAGCTAAGCCAAACATCCGAGTTGCGGAAGCTAAGGTCTGTCGAAACAAGGAACAACTGTGTTGAACGCAATAACTTTCCCACAAATACATGATAAGTGTACAACAGTACGTCATAAGTAATTGCAGTCCACGAGCCACACTGCAATTTGTAACAACGCTCGATGGGGCAAGAGGCAGGAACCGCGAGGAAAGCTGAAGCTTGGTAGGTACGATCAGCGCTAAAACGAGATATTTAAGGCCCCGAGGTTTAGCGTTCTAACTCGAACGCATCATTAGAAGCAGTCGCAAATTATGGCGCTGGGCACACAAGGGGCGTAGCATATGCAGGGCGCAATTTCCATGCAACAGCAACCGGCGTTGACGGACGGGAGTCGTGATTGGTGCTCGCCCACATCCGAGGCGTCAATTGTCACAATTTCGTCCCATGTGTTGATTCCTGGTTCGCCGATACTATCACTGGAAGCGGCGCTTGTCTGCACCATCAACGCCCACGCAAATTTTGCAGCGCTGTTAATGGAGAACCACGACTCGGGCAGCTCACGGCTGTCATCTCTCACGAAAATTTCGGCCTCGTTGAATATGCAGGTGTGGCCAGGTCCTGTGGACAGCTCCACGATCTGTGAGCTGGCGTCATTCCTCCTGACTACTGCTGTCCCTTCGGTCATCCACGTCCAGAGGAATCTTTCAGGGTCTCCGGCATAGTTGCCCTTCCAGCAATGTTCCCAGATCCGGTCAACGACCCCATGATGTTTACCGTCGGGCCATTAATTTGTCGACCTCGTCACTTGGCGCCTGATAGTTGACTGAGGTCTACGTGCAAATTGAACTGCAGGTGCAGTGTGGGAGGGCGGCAGACGGCTTCCGAGACTTTTCTAACATATGAGGGCGGATGCAGTTTGGTCTTTTGTCTAGTTTGCGTATGCTTTATTAAGCGTAATTCCACCTCGTTTCGGCAACTGGGAAGTGTGGCGTAATGGCTACAGCGTTGTTATAATAACGTTATAACCACGAGTCACGTAGTGTCAAACGCATGCAGAATATGCGAACAGTATACAAAAATTCGAACTGGTAAATTTTTCAATACTGGCATGAAACAGGAAAGATTGTCACGGTTGGTGTGAGTCAAACGATTATCGGGCGGATGAATATGGATAACTTTGTATTCTGCAAATACGGGTAGTTGTAGGCAAGCCAGTATTAAGCAGAGCAGATACAAGATCGAACAAAATCACTTAAACGGCATAAATGAAGCTGGCAGGGCTGGAGGATGCAAACAAGGTGGCAAGTAGGACTTACTTGTCATTACTTGTAAGGTCATATTTGTTGACGTCAGGTATACAGATGACGCCCTGTTTCTTGAACTGGTAATCACCGAACGAGCGACTGACCTCGATGGAATTGTTTATGCGTCCATTCAACACGGTGGCCCCGAACTTGAGAATGCGCTGGCGCTCCTCGTACTCAAGGGGTGTATGATCCCTCGTCAGCGGGACAGCGTAAAGAGATGAGGGCTTCGCGGAAACAATTCGCTCTCCTCCAGTAGCGTCCTCGTCAGTTGGGGTTGCATCCTTACCCACGGACTCCTTTTCGGCGTCTCGAATCCGGCCCAGCACAACCTGCAAAGATAAGTGAGAAGAAATTTAAATCCGCTTAGACAAAAAGGATGTGCGTGGAGAAAAAGATCAGACACAGATGAGAGATAGTGGTACCTAAAATCGTCTTCCACCAAAAGTTAACTGCACACGTGACCTGGTGAGTTCATGTGGATGCTGGCCACAGTGCACATTAAAAACAGTCAGTGTGTGAAGTCAGAAAGTTAGCCTGGTACCATAGAATTCACAAGACCGACGTTGACGCCAATCTTGTCGGTCGTCAGTTGGCGTTCGGCAGTGGTGATGTACGATCGCACGCAACAAAGTTGCCACCACTGTCGATTAAATCCCGGCACCTTTGCTTGCGTCACTACGGTATCATTTTTCATAATTCCATGCTCAAATTGGTTTCAGTAGACAAAGTTTTCACACATTAAAAGAAGAAGGTTGTGAGATAGGCGTGTACCAGAGAAATTTAAACGTAAATAGCCATATCTGAAATTTTCGGAGTTTGCAGCGGAAAACGGGTTTTCCGCACCGACTTTGGTTAAACTCAGTGAAGTCGAGGCGCTGGAATAACAAATGCAATGCAAGCCTCGTGTGAAGCTCACGTTGACAACAAGCATGATTCCACCCGATGTAATCTCACAGTAAGCCTCATTTGTCAGATTGCGTAGTTTGTTTACTTAATCAGGCTTGAGAACTGAGGCCCACTACAAGGAATCGGAAGACGAGACTACAGAGTTACAATGCTTCCGATGGGTATTAAGAATAGATACCCACCCGCTCAGTTTATTGAACAGGATGAACGCAAAAAAGACCAAATCAGACCGTAAGGAGCCCGCATTTTGATTGGCGCTCCTGTGCGTCAAAAACCCCTCAGAAATCGCCAACCGCCTACTCACACTGCTGAGAGTTGGGGTTAAATATAAGCCCAAGCCAACCATAGAAAGTGAAGACAAGATGCCGGAATGCCCTTGCCACAACATTCTACCCAGTAAACACCTAAGAGTGAGAAGATCCCTCCACCCAATCCTGACTGAACATGCATAAAAGAACGCCAAACCTCACGTCACGATTCACGCCACGGAACCCGGCCGCACACTGAAGTCTGACCAGGCAGTAATCCTCATGAGTAATGAAACCGGGTAGGCTGTGAGCTGCTTGAACTATGGACCTCCTGTCCGTTGCCCATCGCCAAACGTAACGACGTCTCTCCTACATATTCAGCTTTTCACCTGCACATAGCAACAGCGAGCAGCGCAGCTGACTGCCGCTGAAAGGTGAAACATTGAAAATCAAACAGGCAGAGTAATCATTACGTCAAAGACCAACACCGGTGATGAAGTTCCGACGGATAACGAAACGGACAACGCCAACCAAACAATTATCGTCTCCAATTACGCAGACTGGTGATGAATATTAGAGCAGCTAATTTTAGCAGATACACGATCTCACAGCAATCTTACCCTATAAAAACTACGTCCCTTGTGTATTCACCACCGTTTTCCTGTTCAAACATGAAACCGAGACGTCAGGGAAATACGGTGCTTGCCCCAGCGATCGAGTCTCCATCTCCACAGCGTTTTGAAACGTCCACGTGGATAATGAGAAGCTGAATCTTAGACACAAAATTTCTATATCAGATGGACAACTAGGCGGATTTGTCTGTAAATCAGCTACAGGGGAGGAATAGGAGAAGGTGGGGCGGGTTGGGGGCAAATCGACTTTTAGAATAAACGCGGGGAGAAGAAAATTAATGAAGAAGAGAAAAAAAGAAGGGAGAAAAAATTTTAAAAAATGTGAAATGAGGCGGAAAACGTTACTTAAAAATTTAGAATAGCAGGGGCTGTGCCTAACGGTGTGACGAAACTAAAGTAAGCTGTTTGTGAAATAGTCCTCAAAGTAGTCAAAACTTTGGTCGGTCAATGAAGACTGTCAGTTGGGCTTGAGGCAGAAGAGATGTACTGTGACATTACGCTACTTAGCTAAGCATATTAGCGATGCCCGTCATCGTTAAGTCCAAAAGTAACCAAATGTAAAAAAGATTGATGATTCGTCCGTTGGATTGATTCGCAACTATCCAAAACAGAAAGGCAAACGAATTTCCAGGTCCTTTGCTCTGATAGGCCGGTTTAAGTGTCCCCATGGCAGAGGTCGCAAATGTGCTTTTGAAACTCGATGTGGGGACATCGGCAGACATAGCGACTCAGGTTACAGTTGTGGTGATCGGAAAATACATGAATTATGTGTGCGTGTTGTTACATGGGCTCTTACCACCAATCCGGATCAGGAATTGTCTACCTTACCTAAACGCGACCACCTAATTAACGATCTCAAGGCTGACGAGTCAAAGGGTTTGGGAAGCTTTCATCATACGTAAGGACTTATGCACGGGCAAATGTTAAAACTAAAACCAATTCTGAGGCTATCTGCTGAAAAAAGTGCCAGGGAACCCGTTCATAAGTAAAAGTCCGTGTCCGAATTAATAGGCCCCGTTTAATGTGGTGCCACGCAGATGCGTCACATTTTCAACAGCCCGATTCACAACACCAGCAAGGTAGCAAATAAGGAGGAGTGTGCTCGACAAACGCTTTGCCAAAAAAAAACATCAGAAGAGACATTGTTGAGTAAACAGTTGTAAAGGAGACAAATAATAAATAGAGCTTTAGAGGGCAGGTTTAGGACGCTCACCCCAGAGTCACCAATGTTTGATATGTACAGGACATTGTTAACGAGCAGTACAAGTGATGCAGTCGAGCCGTCCTTCCAGTGTGGTCGTCTAAATGGAAAGGGAAAGAAACCATTAAAGAAGATAAATTACCCACCGTAATGGAAAACGTTCGTCTACATGTTCTCCGGTGAATAACATACAAAGACGAAAAATATGAGGAGGAAAGTTACCACCCATAGAGCGAACGCATAGAAATCCCTGCAAAAATGTTCATTCTCTGACGCTGAGAAACACGGCAGGCATATGCACGTGTGCTTCCTAAATAAAATTTAAAAAGGCAGGGTAGAAACATGGATTACCATGGAACGTAAACAAGCTAATTCAGACCCGATAATATGATGTCCTCCAGTCGCATCCCTTCAAGTAAATAAGAGTTACAGCCAGGGAGCGATCTCATAAAATGTTAACCAGAATTCTGAATCCAATTATTAGGAAGGATTACTTAAATAGGATTGAAATAGATCGATCATCGTGCGGCATAATCACATGATATTTCGTACCGGTTTTTGAATGCATTTGCTTTTGACCGACTGCAAAAACCACACTTAGTAAACAATCAGTAATGAAATAATATGCATTTTTCTATGCGCTTATAAATTAAGTTAATGTACTTTTGTGGTGGCCGAGCACGTGCTCTTCAAAATTTATGCTCGAATAAAAGGTTGATTTAGGTTTAAAAAGGTTTCCCGAGCCCCAAATAATTTTGAGCCCAATCAGCCCTTGCATTTAAGTTTAGGGTTTTCAGTCTATAAGCGGTATGCCTGCCGTGTACAAATAACATTCATCCCTCTATGCCATTCAGAAGACATCATAAAGTACGCATGAAATTTTGTGGTGGATGTGGGCTTCGTTGAGGAGCATAATTAAACGGAACGATGCGACACTCTTTGAATGGACATTTTACTGTTTTAAAAAATCTCACCATCATAAACTTTTTAAAATCCAAATGTATTTTTTTTCTTTTAGTATAAAATTTGAAGATGCGATTCTTTATCGACTGAACTCAAGAAAAAAATATTTTTGCTTACGTTTTCTACAAAATGTAATTAAATCTATAAGGGCATCGGAAATTAATAGAAAACCTATCTAATACTTAAGAAGCCATTTTTTACCACGTTTGATATTTGCAGGTAGCCGAAAAGAAATGCATTCATAAGCCGGCATTCTGGCACGTCCGAAAAATCATGCGATTATGCCGCACGATGATCGACATATTGTAACCCTACTTAAGTAAACCTTTCTAATTGAAAACACATTGCATGGGACACATAGGACTGCGTTCCATGTTAAAAAGCACTTCAACTTCATTTACATTACCTTTCATATTCGAAACTGTACTTGAACGAGGCACTTACTAAAGCGGATGCGAGAGCAGCATCCTGTTTGCTTCAACGAAGGCATGAGCTATTTCACCTCCAGCTCAACCATGATCCAACTCAGCGACCAGCGAGTAGACGTCGGCCAAGGCCTTCCAATTACTAAGCATGACAGTAACTTTTTCATAAGTATCAGCGCCTACTGTAGGCTTAATAGAAAAGTAAGCTAGCTTCAGTCAAATTTTGAATGTGCCTTCCACCGAGTTGGCAAAGAATCTAACATTACCGCTACAAGTGACGTCTTAATACGGTGTAGATCTATGCGATAATTCGCAGATTTTAACGAGGCAAAGGCGACGAAACATGCCGAATTTAGTGACGTCATAAAAATTTCGTGACCTTAGAATCAACTGGGTGAGTTCATTGCGCACTCGAAGCTGGGATGTGTATTCAACTCTACCCACAGGTATATGGAGTGTGTGCGCCGTCACGGGCTGACGCCAGAGAAACGTGAGGCATACCGATTGTTCGTTGCCGGCGCGGCCGTCTCACGGGTGGGAATCAGGTCATAGGCCGATGGGGGTAGGCTGGACATGCCTAGGCTTACAAACAGCGGAAATCACCTCAGGGAGTACGATGTGGCTGTTTTGTGCTGTAGAAGAGCCTAATGCGCATCGGTTTTGATAGTAGATGATTGCTCAAAAGCTACAGAGGAAAAGGCACATGGACACGCATGTTTCTCACGTAAAGCATACACACTATACCAGTTAATACGGAATCTCGCTTACCGGAAGTGGTCTGCATAAATGCCCTACAAGAGTAAAAATGTCGGTGTCGAAAGAGGCTCGACCAGTCCCTTGCTGATAAGCCTCCAGTTAACCAACGGCACAGTAGAATTATCGCCTCTTGAGAACAGAACGCATGTCTGCCTGGACCCAAGAAATTTTCGTGTAAAGCCAAGATCGAGCTACCGTACTTGAGTAAAATGAGTGAGTCTTTAACCAGACTAAGTCAAAATATGCAAAAAGCGATTAGAATGTATCCTGATATATGGGGCTTACTGATCGCATAACGGAACATATTCGGTCCCGCTGTTCTTTGGGGCTAAATCTAGAACCCCGCACGCAGTCGTACGGCGACGAGTAATATATAAGGAGGAGGACTAGAGTAATACCTTGAGATTCGCGGGGATCAATTTCCTAGACCCCCGCGAATGTTGGATGGATAACTAACGGCGGCCTACAAATACCTATCTTCATATGTTAAGCACGAAATATACCCTAAAGTGCATTTAAAAACTGATGTTAAAATTTACATTACCCCTTAAAATTGTACGGTTAAAAGTTAACGCATACAGTACAGCAGCTTCTCTGAGACGCTGAAATGTCATGAGCGCATTCTCTATGAGACACTAAAAGCTATTCTACCATTTTCCGTATAAACGTAACTACTAACGCAACTGGTAGTTCGGTTGGTGCTTTATAATAGAATTAGAAAGGTGATAGTAAAAATGCAATATATGTGGATACAATAAACACAAGAATAATTTTACAGAATTATAAATTATATACAGATATTGGTCTCGATCTGCTGCTGTTGGAAACGTAAAAAAAACAGTGGCGCACTAACTGCTTGTATTTCATAATACGAATACATTAAATATTATTGGCACAGCAAGTAAAACATTTTTTGCAAATAATTTCTGCGTATTATTATTCCTAACAGATTAGCGCCAAAATAACATACAACTTAGCGGTCACAGAAACATCTACGGATCACAGCTGCTGCACTCGCATATTCTCAGTGTAGGTTCTGAGGAAACAAAATATGCAAATCCACGAAGCCGCGGATTCAGAAGCCCAAATTAGCGGGGTATTCTATATCGACAGAAGTAAGGCAGACTAGAATAGCCATTTCTAGTTTATTAGCTGTCATCAGTCAGCCATACCCTACCACATATTTCGGGGATACTTGGCGTATAACGCGCAATCTTTTGGTTATTATTTCAAAATTAACCACGGAGATAAGGACTCGTTGGCCTGTCGGTTGCGATCTGCTATAGTAACCATGGAAGAGATCACTCAGCGATCGTGTTTCCGGACCCACTTGTCCCGTTGAGTAAGAAATGGCCATTCCAGTTTCGCTTGTTTTTTTTTGGTAGTCCTAGTCTGCACTAGAACGCATGCTCATCGACAGGTAGACCATTGGGCATTTTAGGTCACAAGCCCATGCACAACCACGACCACTGAAACATTGCAAATCATTCATGCCCACACGGTGCCCACACATGCAGTGAGCGGATAAACCCTTCCGATCATATGCTCGCACATAAACACTGCAGTTAAGTCTAGTAATCTCAGTAATAGTGGACTTATTATTTTGTTAGCTTGTGTGCGTGCGTGGCACGCGAATGACAGGGACGTTATGCTGCATCATTTACGACGCCGAGAATTGTCGCCAGTCGGACGAAAGGTTTATGCAGGTCATTGACGCATAAAAGAGTAAAATGGGAGTGAGACACCTCTCAGCATGATAAATCAGCGCAATCTTTCCCGTAATAAACATGATGCGCTTGAGCTAAATATGATGTGTTAAAATCCCCGGCTTAAAAGGTTGTGAACTGAAAGGATTACTCGGTCACAACTTGGAATGGGGGTGAGGCTACAATGTCTCTCGAATGTGGCTCTTACAGTATCGCGCAGGTTTGTTTAGCCTAGCTGCTAGATACCCGGCGCGTTCGCAGGTGGCAGACAGTGGAACAGCTTTTAGTGAAGGTAAGCTGCGAAATAAGCAGACTTAAGAGTCTGACGAATAAGCAGCCGCGGACCAGCAGCGAAATTGCTAGCAGGCTGCACCTACTCCGTGGGATACATGTTAGACGGCGTCGCTTTGACGATGGAATCATGGCTTATATTTACGTCTATAGTGAGTTTTCTTTGTGACCTTAGAACCAATTGGACTGCGGAATACCCCCCGCATAAAATCTAAATCGGCATTTTGACGTACTGTCGCCTTATGGTTACGTTAACTTAAGGAGTTAAATTATACGTCATAAAGCTATCCATTTTGGACAGTGAGATGTGATCAGGGCTGAGCTAGGATTGCCAATGACTCATGTTTTCGCTCTTTCCCAGCCGCATTAAGATTAAGCTGTTAAGCAAAAAAAGTTCGTGACATAAAATTAGTCTACAACATGAACAAACTAATAGTCATCGCATGTACGGACACTCCCCATATGTGCGAACGGTTCCTCGAACATAATAACAGCACTCAATATGATACTTCAAACCCCTTTGTGTTTTACAGACGGTATTTCTAACTAATAATTTAATTAGCACGTGATATCAGCGCATCGATTCGCTCGGCCGTAGCAGCAATTTTACCTATCTAGTTTCCTCGAAAAAAATATGTTAGGCGCGTTCAATGTGCATTATTTGAGGCACTGGCCTCGGTTTTAAAATCAATATATCGGGCCATAAAAAACTAACAACGGCACGAGATGGATCCGCTAATATGCAATTAAAATTAAAATGGCGTAGCACTAGTTAATAGGTTCTATTAATCTACGACGTACTGCCTCGTAGCTTCCTTTAGAAATTCCTCGTCCGTTGTCTTGTATGCGTCGACAATTATCCGTTTGATATCCTTTTCAATCCGAGCCATGTCACCTATAGCAAGGGGATTCCATGAGGATAAGTGTTAACATTAATAAACGAAAGGTACCGGACGGGAACCGCTGACATAACTTCATCGGGAGAATTCTCTTAGCAAAAGAGGCTGCCCGTGCACCAGAATGGCCATCAAACACGGCAAAAAGGCTGACTCTTTGGCTGTAAATAGTATAAATTATGGGTCCAGTTGGGTTCAAAATCAATTCCTACACTTCACCTGAAATTCTGTCCTCCATGGTATCGCGGAAGGCCAGAGAGACCAAGCTCTCATCTTGCATTTCAGGCCTTTCCCCCTTTTGAGCAGCACGAGCAACTATCACCCGAAACAAACCTTCTGAGTTCCGAATATACCTTTTAACGCTTACCGAGTGAGGGTCTCTTGGACTCATTAATGACAATATTCTCAGCCTTAGAAGCGATTGACAGACGCTTTTCTGCTTTGCCTGCATAACGTGAAAAAAATGGAAAGCGAACAAACTCTCAGCAACTGGTTCGGGTAAATCATCAAACAACATAAGAAGAGCAAAATACGTAAAAATACTATAACGTCTTTCAAAACGACGTTTGAATTTTCCGCCAGAATATTACTCCATTAAAACAATATCAACAAGTTGAGTTCCTTCTGTCCATATGTATATCTATACATCTGCCTCTGCACCTAAAACAGGCCAGACGCTGATGAACCGGTTATATACAAAGACCAGCTCAAGCCGTGGCATGTGCTATTGGTGCTGTGTACCCATGATTACTTCCACAGATCGAGCGCCAATCGAACTCGGTAGTGTATTTTCGAGCGTAAAACGAGCGCCCCTTTGTCAGCGTTTTGGAGCTTCATTTGGACTCTTATTTTTTTGCACGGGAGGCACTTACTTAATGGACCAGTCGCATACTACTCCTTAATCCTACCACTAGGCGATTGTTACAAGTGTAAGTAGATAATGTGGAAGGCAATGGGGAGTGGTAAATTGATTTATTAAAAAATATGGGAAACACTTTTTAATTTTTCAATTAAATGACACCGATATTTCTGCTCCCTTTTTCTTCTAACAGAAAGATGTGTAAAAGGATGAATAAATTAATGCTTTACGTTATTGCATAAGTAAATTCAATTTACAAGTAAATGCAATAAGATCTGCTTACCTTTTGCCTTTTGACCCTTTTTTTCAGATGAAAAGGGGTATTTTTGAATACATTCTTGAAAGCTTCCTCTAGCTGACGTCTGTAAGAATTTTGTTTGGCCTTCCGCCGCTGGAAAACTTCAATACTATCGGTTGTTATCATATGCAGTGTTATGTCCTTCCAAGCACCACCTGTTTAGGGGAGATTCAAAGAAAGGCTTTTTTCCAGGCTTACAACCCCAGAAAGTAAGAAAAGGGTTTCCTCTTCTGTGAATAAGGCATTGAATATGCGTCCAGCAAATGCTGGGGTAGTTTCTCCACCAAGGGAAGATAAGTAACCGAGCTGTGCTTAATATTTTAGGTTAATCAAGTTAGTAACCATTTGCAGCCGGAAGCCTGGATTACTCTTTTCTGCTGCGATGTGGTCGTATTCCATGGTACACTCAATTTGGTTCATAAAAGGGCCGTCTTTGGGGACTTTGGTTGCTGAGACTAAGGTCAGGCGGTTTATATTACAATTAAGATAATCTAACTTGCCCTCTTCTACAGCATGTTGTTATACGAGAAGATGCAGAGTCTCAATCATCCAGCGTATTTGAGTTTTAAACCTTTTACTACTGGGACTTTCTCGTCAACCACCATGTCTGTGGCGTTTTCTCTGTCAACTGGTTGCAGGTGTTATCGGTGTTATCGAACAGCCGCTCGCCAACATACCTGCTGGTGCAGAATACCGGATCCGTAACACTGAATGGAGAGGTTCTTCACCGGGCACTTGTGTTAACGCGTCCCTGTTCAGAACTTTAATCACTTAATAAGCTGCAGTTTTTCTCCTGAAAATACCTGAAACAACGATCAGGAGTTTTTTTCACTTTCAGCTTGATCCTCTACTCTATGTATTTTTTTGACCTTGCCTGTAAACTGGCAATAAATAAATAAAATTAAAATTCAATTAAAATTAATTTGGCAAAGAAAGAGACAAGAAAACCTTCTTGTGTATGGGGGGGGGGGGGGGAGTGCGACGCCCCTTTGTAGTGTTGCATTTTATTCGCTGTTCTTTTCCGATGAATAAAATTATTTGTTATATTAATTTTGCAAGGTAACCATTGATGAGGACGGTAGAGGAGCATTATCCAAAGCGTAAATTTGGTTGTCCAACTCAGGTTATCGAACGCGACGAGGACGCGAGCTGTCAGTTGGTTTTATATTATTGGACATAAAAGTCTACAACCCGAGAGGAAAAGTTACATGGATGATCTGTTTGAGTACCCGAATGTATGCGGTCAAACTTATTTCTAATTTCACGGTCACAATTCACTGTTCACGAATCATAAACAAATGGGCTTCTGGGTTGTAGGATTCGTGAACAGTGACCGAGGAGTGGAACGAGAGTCAGTGATATAACTAAACATTTTCGAGTGCAAACAAGTGTGTGAAAATTTGAGAAAAGTGTATCGTTGTCGGACTGTGTCAATATCATATGCTGAGTCACTGAGTCACTCCCAACGGTCATAAATTTCAATTGACTCAAATTTATCCTCCAGGGGGAAGCAGACGTACTAACGTACCCTTGGCGGCAATGGGCAGCTGTGTAGTACACGTCCCATTTGGGTCTTCAAAAACCTTAATGACTGGACAACAGCCCACATCGCACCGCTTCACAAAAGTGGTAGTCGTGCATTTGCTACAAATTACAGGCCTGTCAGCCTGACCTCAATCTGTTGCAAGGTTATGGAGAAGGTTGTCAAAAAGGAATTGATGAATTATTTAGTTACCCGTAACCTCTTCTCAACCGCACAATACGACTTTTGTAGGGGAAGATCGTGTGTTACGAACTTACTTTATACGATGCAAAGCTGGACAAAAGCACTTGATGCAAAAGACACTGTGCATGTAGCCTACATTGATTTCCAGAAGGCCTTCGATAGTGTTCCATACCAGCGTCTCCTTTACAAGTCGAGAATGTTCGGTATTGGCGGCAAGCTTCTAACGTGGATCAAGAATTTCTCGTTGGTCGTTCCCAAGTGGTCTGTGTAGGCGGATCGCGATCAAAGCGCGCAGTCATCCAGAGTGGAGTCCCACAAGGTTCAGTTCTCGGACCGATCATATTTCTCTTGTTCATCAATGATTGTCTACAGGAATTGGACTGTAACTTTGCTATGTTTGAGGACGATATAAAAATCTGGAAAAATATCCACAATGCTGCCGACGTAGATGATTTCCAAGAAAATCTTCGTCGATTGGACGAGTGGTCCCGCAAATGGCTCTTGTCCTTCAACTCAAACAAATGCACCCTGCTACGTCTGGGAAATCGAAATCCGGTTACTGATATGCGACCCTACTATTTGAACGGTTTGCCACTCCGAGAAGACACACCCTGAAGGATCTTGGAGTTTGGATGAAAGACAACCTGAAGCCTTCAACGCAATGTTCCAAGGCAGCTAAATCCGCCAATTCAATAATATACTCTATCAAGCGGGCATTTTAATTTTTCGATGAAGACTGCTTTTCTAAATTCTTTGGTACGTTTGTAAGGCCACATCTTGAATATGCGATCCAAGCCTGGCGACCGTGGACCCAACAGGACTACAACATGCTCGAAAGGGTGCAGCGGCGAGCCACAAAATTAGTAAGAGGTCAAGCTGAACTGCCATATAAGATTCGTCTAAATAACCTAAAGCTCTCTCCTCTGAGTTATAGGCAGTTGCGCGGAGACTTGATACAAACCTTCCGTATCGTGCGTGGCATGGATTGCGCCCTCCTATGTGATGACTTTTTCCAACTTGCCACTACGAAAAATCTCCGAGGTCATCCCTGCAAACTAAGTGTGCCCCAAGTAAGATTGGATGTAAGGAAGTATTTTTTCACCAACCGTGTCGTGGAAACGTGGAATAACCTACCTGAGGCGATTGTTATGTCCTAGTCTGTGTATACATTCAAACATCGGCTTGACATACATATGTTACAGCACCACGAAGACTATGTGACTACTTTACCTTAACAAAATCAGTGTACCACGTTAATCTGCCTGCATTCACTTGACTGTTACTTCTTTAATTTGCTTCTTATTCTTGCTACTTTTGTGTAACAAATAGGGATTTCAAAGGCGTAAGCCTATTTCCCTCAAATACACTGAACTGAACTGAAAGTGAATTCTTTTGGGTATAATTCAGTATAATTCAGTATATATAAGGGAGATAGGCAGAGCCTTTGAAAACCCTATTGACAGATAGACGCTAGCAAAACAAGCAAATGTTACATGGCGATAGTCGTTTTAGTATATCAATCATTGCTGTCGACTCATTATATGTTTATCAAGTAAAAATGCATCAATTCTTCTTTTAAACATTTCAACGCTTTCAGCCTGAACAACTGAGGCTGGCAGTTTGTTCCATTCATCAATCACCCGTTGGGAAAAGAAGTTGGCCCGCACTTCAAGTTTGGCGTGATTTCTTTTCAGTTTGTATGGGTGTCCTCGGAGACTTGTCATGTTTGCCAATTCAAAAACGTTGGCCATCTGAAGAGCACAATCAACTACTCTGACCAGTTTGAAGACTAAGATCATATCCCCTCTGTATTGCATATAAGAGAGAGGAAAAATTTTAAGTCTTTCTAGGTGGCCCTCATAGGGTAGGCATTCCAATCCGCCGACTAGTTTCGTTGCCCTCCGTTGAACTTTCTCCAGCAGAGCGTAGTCATGTTTTGTCCAAGGGCGCCACGCCTGAACGCAATATTCCAACACCAGCCGGATAAATGTTCCAAACACGCGCCCAAAAAGCTCTCCGTCAAAATTAACGAAGGACCTCCTGATTGCGCCTAAGATACACATAGCTTTCTTTGCGATATTCTCACAGTGCGACGATGGTTTGAGAGTTGGTGTAATCCATATACCCAAGTCCTTTAGAATGTTTACCTCCTGGAGTTGGTGACCACTGATGGATTACTGGTATTCAAATCTAATCAGCCTTCTGGAACTAGACAGCAGTCGGATTATTTGGCATTTGTTAAGATTAAGGTTCAGCAGCCACTCATCACACAATGTTTGCAAGCGATCTAAGTTTTGTTGTAATTTTCGCGCATCCTCCGGTTTTTCAATCGAGTTCCATAACTTCAAATCGTCAGCGAACATTACCTTCTCGCATGTCAGACAATCCAGGCAGTCGTTTACGTATATCAGAAACAAAATGGGACCCAGAACGCTGCCCTGCGGAACTTCACTGTGAACGGTTTCCCAGTGAGACTTGGTGTCTCCGATACAAACACGCTGGTGCCTGTTAGTGAGAAAGTCGGCCAACCATTTGAGTAGGTTGCCAGTCACACCCATTTGACGGAGCTTAAAGATCAGACGTTTGTGTGGAACCCTGTCAAAGGCTTTGCTAAAGTCAATGTAGACCGCATCGACTGACAAACCCATTTCTAATGATTTTGTCCAACTTTCCATGGATGTGAGCAGGTTTGTGAGGCAGGATCAACCACTTCAAAATTCGTGTTGGCATGAACATTGCAAGTTATTCTCTTCAATATGCCTTATCAGTTCCGTTTTGATTATATTCTCCATAATTTTGCAACAGATACTTGTGAGGCTGACTGGACGGAAACTGTTTGGTGATGTCCTCTCTCCTCCTTTATAGATGGGGGTTATGTTGGCTATCTTCCACTCGGTAGGCAGAGCCCCCGCCTCCATCGAACTTTCAAATATCTTGGAGAGCGGAGAGGCCAGCTGTTCTGTGAGTTCATTGAGAACTTTTGCGGATATACTATCTGGGCCAGGTGATTTAGTGGGCTGTAGCTGTTTCAGAGTTTTTCTTACTGTGTCCATTGGGAACGACACCGTGCTTATTTTGTTTGTAGATGTGGCAGTACTGTAGTATTCATCCTTGTCAAAAAATGGTTCCTCGGTATACACGGACATAAAGAAATTGAATAAGAGGCTGGTCTTATCAGAGTTATCAGTTAACCTGTTTCCCTGATTGTCTTTAAGACAAGGAATGCAGTCGCGATTTCGTTTTACCTTATTAACGTAAGCATAAAACCATTTCGAATTTCTTGGTATGTCTTTGACTATTTCTGACTCAAAGGGTGATCTTTATTTTTCTCAGAAGATTCCGACACCGATTTCGCTGTTTCTTAAAAAGCGGAAAAATGTTCGGGTTGTTGATATCTGGCATATGTTCTCCACAGTCTTCTTTTTTCTTGAGATTCCATTTTTATTTCCGATGTCACCCACTCGGGTCGGGAGACGCATGATCGCCTTTTAAGTGGGCAGAATTTCTCTACCAATTGGTGAATCAATTTACTAATGAAGAACCAGGCAGCATTAGGGTCAGGTACATGTGCAGGGCTCCAGTCTATCCCATTCAGTAATTCTTTCATTTTGGGATAATCCACTTTCCTTACATTTCTCTGCCTAACTGCACGAGGTTTGGGTACAGAAAAATGACTGAACTCCCAAGCAAGCACACAATGATCACTTCGTCCAAGCGGCATGTAAGAACTTAAATGCAAGGATACAATTGTCGTCTCTACTAATGATTAGATCCAAACAGCTTGACTGCTGCCCATTTCGGAACCGCGTATTCATTGTGACATGTTGGGTAAGAAACTCGTCATTTACCAACTGAAGTAATTTCTGTTCGAATGAATTTTCCGATCGTGAGCAGTACATTGACACCCAATCGATATCGGGAGCGTTGAAATCTCCAAGTATTAATAAATGTTTGCTACGGCAGATTTGCTTTACCTCTGTGATGAGTGCTCCGTCCGTGTCCGTTCGCTGTCCTGGGGGTTGATATAACACGGCAATATGGAGGTCTGGTTGGTTTGGGACTTTCAGTTTACAACAAAGTATTTCGCAAGACGAGATCCTATTTGGCGAGGGCCCATCCGGAATGAAGTCAATGCCTTCTCGTATAAACATTGCGATTCCACCACCCCTACGTCCACTTCTTTCCATGCGGATAAGCTGAAAACCGTCTATTCGGACGTCTGTGTCTGCGATTTGTTCATTTAACCATGTTTCAGTTTGAGCTATGAAGTCAGGTTGTAAATGGTCCACGACCAGTTTAATTTCATCCATTTTGTTCAATAGACTCTGCACATTTGTGTACATCATTTTAATCTTGTTTCCTTGCCTCGATTTCTGAAGATTTTTAGTTCTTTCTTCCACATGGAGATTTTTGCTGGATAATTCACAAGATATATCCAGTCTCCTGTCTGGGTTCAAATCTATAGGCATTTTGTAAGGCTTTTGACCGGCGTGGTTGCCGTCAATTTCACCGGATGTTCCCATAAAAACGAGCGCACCGTTTTGACTATTTTGTTGTCTACTATTTTCAAGTTTAGTTCCCCCTCGTATTGACGTCCTTTCAATTCTGCTACCAGTGTCCTCATTTTCATCCGATCGGTGGGAGAGTAATCCGGCTGAAAAAAACTCCACGATGATTCTTTCGTAGTCGGGACTTTCGAGAAAGCAATAGATCTACCTGCTGTTTGCTCCCCAAGACGACTTTTAATGGTCTTGGTCGAACCTCATGCGTTTCATTTGTAACGAGAGGCCCCAATCGAAAGATCTTTTTGATGTCGACTGTTACACCAGTTTCTTGCGTATCATTCAATAAATTTTGGAATGTCAACAGATCCTGTTTTACTCTTTCTTTTGGCGTTTCCCCAGTAGCCTCTGAGACTCCCTGAACTACCAGACAAAATGACCTGCCAGGGAAAAAACTCGTTTCTGCATCCTGAATCATACCCTTTGATACAGTCTTTAATACTGTGTTCAAATTTGTCTTCATCGGTGAACCTTTTGGTTCATTTGCAGACATCTCTATGGACATTTCAAACAGCGTGAGTTTTCCTGACAATGCGTTTGCACGAATAGCACCCGGAAAACCTGAATTTTGGTTTATGGCATCCAGGTCTGTCGATAAGTCGTATGCCACTTTTCCGCCATTATTTGCTGGCTACCATGCCCTGCTTCATTGTTGTTCGATGGACATCTAAAGAGCATGCTGCTGTCGCTCGTCCGTGGCAGTAAAGAAACCTTACGATTACTGTTTTTCGACTTTTCAGATACCGTCAATGGCTGATTTACTTTTGTGCCGTCGGATTCTATGTGCACCAGATTTCCCGAACCTGGGGAAACGCAAGACACAATTTCCTCCTCGCTTATTTTCTTTCTGGTCATCTGTATTTCAACTGACTCAGAGGTTTGTTCTAATGACTTCGTTCTTTTTCTCTTTTTGTTTCGCTTAATGTTGTGCCTATTGACTTCTACCGTTTCCTTTCAATGATTATGTTCTAGCTTGCTAATGTTTTTCGGCTCATTTGCATCGTGTTTTGGCGAGTTAATTTTGTTATGTTTTATAAGGACTGATATTTTTTCCGATAGGAGATCGAGGTCTCCTTCTAATCTCAAAACTCTGGTTGTGAGTCCTCGGCATACATCACAGTGTGCCAGCCCTTCGCTGTTTAGCTTAGTTTGGTAATGTTCAGTAGTGCACTGCTTTCTTCATTATTGCTGCTTTGTGGTTTTTCTCGGTCTGCTGAGAGTGACTTGAGTATTTCTGGTAAGTTTTTGTCACATGAAATCGAAAACGGTTTACAACGATAGGAGAGATCATTATTTTTGTAGTGTATACTATTTGTTTTTGTCTGCTGGCTTCCCGGGCGTGGCCGAGCGGTCAAGAGCATCGGTAGCTAATCGAGAGGTTGGTGTTTCGAGTCCTGGCCGAAGCGGTGAATAATTTTCTCGCGTGGTCGGGTCGTGAACATTTGCGTTTCCCATGCCAGCAAGATCTCTACGAGGATGCATTAAGTTTTAACGAGCAGCTTAAATTATCAAGCGAATAGTTTACTGAGCACAAAAAAGAAGTGCTTTTCCGAACCGAATTCCCTATCGAATGTTAATACGAAGCAAAGAATGATGCAGCCTTCGAAGTGAGTTTGCCAGTGGTTCTCCGTTCCTTTCTGATGTAGACACCTTTCCTGGCGAGAGACTGTTTTCTGAAGCCCGTATGAGGCAGGATCCAAATGAAGCTGAATTAGCTTCTTAGTCGAGATTCTGATATCAATTTTCGTGTGCCTGAATACACAATGTCTTTAAACAATTATAGGCTGATCCTGATGAACAGACAATATATGATCCAATGAGAACTTATTTCGTTTAGTCCTGACTTTGGGAACAGATTATTGGCCAAAAATCAAAAGCTTGGAGACAAGCGAATTTCAAACGGAGGTCCAACGACGCCGCTATTGAAACAATATGAGCAATAAATGCGCCTATTCGTTCAAAACCACTTTAAAAAAACAATAAATGATAGGAAGAATATTCAGGAACGCCTCAGCCGTTTGTACAGGTCAAAGGTCCTGGATAACTTCAGATCTTCAAGGGGTTTTGCACGTTTGGTTCACTGAGCGGTTGTCAGTATTTATTGGTGTAGAGGCTGTTTTTATCAAGTCGACGAAGGTGATAAACAAATTCCAATTTGATGTCGTTTTGCGAGGTAATTCGGCACAAGAAAATTTCCAGAAAATTCCAAAGAGCAATTACGTACGTGCAGTGGCAGTTTTAATGCCAGAATCAGAACAAGCGAAGTGTTAACGATTTTCAAACTGTCCAAGTCGGAGAACAAAAAGATACGTGGTTCCTTTGCACACGATGACCTTGACTTTTTTAGTCTAAGAAGACGACAAAATCTAGGCCTCACATCCCCGTTAGGAGAACGAACAATGTTTTTAACGCATACAAGCCTATATTCTATAGCAATTGACCCCTCAGCCGGCGTCTTGCCTATTAGAATCATATTTTACGCAATATACTCAAATTGTGTAAACGAACCACTTATGGGCGGCCTTAAATAAATAAATAATGAATTAATAAATTTTATATTTAAGGCCCAGAGAGCCTCATCATTTCAAACTTAGTATTGCGGTATAAATAAAAACAAATTGGATTAATGCTGCACTATGTGAGCAGTCTTTTAACAGCAGAAATGAATAATATGGTAGGCATATCCGATTTAGAACGATTTGTCATTTTTAAAACAAAAGTCAACAATCTTTGACATCTACGATGAACTAGAAAAGAAGCAGTAAAAAACTCCTACGATTAAATCGGAGGTGGAGTTTGGCGAGCCACCAATTTAAAAAATAACAAGGAGAAAAAACTGATTCACTAAAAATTAATAGCTAGATGCAATGGGATAGCATTGTGATGTTGCTGAAAACGTATGAGGGTTCGGAACGCTCCTTGTCGTGTGCGGGATAATAAAGCAGTCAGAGCTACTGTTTGTAACCACCAGTCGAGGTGAGAGACGAGGAACTCATCGTCGACCCCAGGGTCAAAACGAAGAGGGGACAGTAAAGGTCATGAGATCATCATCGAGATTCGACCTCGCCGACTGCATAGTTGACCAAGCAAAGAGGCAAAACCACCAAATCACACCTTGATCATCAACTGAACCTGGAGACCATCGTCAGGGTTGTAAAATCGGAGGAAAGTATCAAGGTTATCAAGAGTTGGCGATACTAGTTTAAAAGGGGGGAAGAAAAAGTGAATGCAAAGATTGACTCTGCAGAGGATGATGGAAATATAATTAGAGACCAATATAATATCAAGGGAGCTGCCTCAAATACCAGGACCACCATTTTAAAAATCCCAAAGTTGCGAGTTTGGGAAGGAAACAGACAATAAGGACTTTATATCTTCCGAAAAAATATGTTTGCGTAATTTGTTTTGAAAATAGCTAATGTAGACTACAACCTAATTTGCAGTGAAAGATTATTCCAGATGAAAGCATATTTAGAGGCAAAAAACTGAGAACGATTAGTTGTGGAGCTAAGGGGTGGTTAAATGATCATGGAGGAATTACGAGTGGCAAAGGGTTGATCTACCGGAGTGATAGTAATAATTCGTGGGAGATTTGGCCAAGAGTTAACGCGAAACAGGGAGCAGAGACCGGCTTGGAGTCTTCTAACCCAGATAAATGTAATGTTTGCTAACTGACATCTATCCTTTAGAGAGCTACTGGATCCAGGATAAGAAAATAGTCTTCGAGTAAAAACGCTCTGAACATTTTCAATCGTACTGCAGTCAGAGGCGTTCATCAGCCTAAAGAGGGGACAACAGTATTCTAGGAAAGGAAGAACAAACATGTGGTACAGGTTTAACTTTATTTCTGGAAGGAAGAAATTATGCGATATAAAACCACCTATCTGTGCAGCCCTTGCAGAAAATTCAATCTGCATGAGGCGATAATGCTAGCTTATTCGTGTAACTTAGACCTAAGTCTCTTATGTTTTTTTAGCAATCAGTCAACTTAGTCTAATTAGTCGGCAGACTCCACACCGGAATCGACTGCGCTTGCATCTGATTGGAAGTACTTATCCCTTCGAATCGACCGCAGATGTTTCTACCTCTGTCGAATGAATACTCTTGAACTTCAATAACAGACTAGTCTTGAATCTAACCATCCTTACCTGATACATTCATCCTCATTCTGTGAAAGATGTTTTAACTTCAAATTTTGCTATTTCTGAACCTTTGAAAACAGGTTTTTTTTACTTAAAAAACTCTTCATTTCGAACACTGCTTTTTAAGCAAACAAACAAACCAAATCTAAACGTTAATGAAAAGAGGAGTTTGTTTTAGGTTTTTTCCTGTGTTCTAAGTATTTGACGGCGCCCAAGCAGTGCCGAATCAATAAACCTATTTATTTATTTTGATCGTTCTAAGAGTGTACTATTTTGAGATACAAGGGGTCAAGGAAGCTTGAAGGGGCCAAAACACATAAAACTACTCTTGGATGAAGAAAATTCTATCTGCCAACTACAGCTCCAACGTGAGAGCATAAGTAGATCAGTGTTGATTTTGTCAACGCAACTATTGGCAGTGTCTTTAGAAAATGAATAAATGCACTTGAGATCGTCAGCGTAAGCGAAATTTTGTGAATTTGTGAGTAAATTTGAAATTTCGTTAATGTACAGAATGAAGAGAAGGGGACCTAGAACCGTGCCTTGAAAACGCCACTCGTGATCGGCTGAGGCGTCGAATAGCTTTTACCTACTAAGACCTTCTGGCTGCGGTTAGACAAGTAGGAACCAATGAAGTCAAGGAGAGGAGGCCGGATGCCGAGGGCTTCCAGTTTCACTAGAAGACGTTTGTGCGGTACCTTGTCAAAGGCTTTGCTCAGGTCAAAGTAGATCACAAACACTGACTGCTGCTCATTACGAAGGGAAGTGACGAGGTTCGGAAAAGCTAATTGACACACGTCGCATGATCTTCAAGGTAGAAAACCATATTTCGAGTCACTTAAGAGCTTAATTTCTAAGTAAAAGTCGAGAATTTGATTAAAAATAATTTTTTCAAGATGTTTTGCTAGATCGGTAGAGGCCACGAGATCATCATCGAGATGCGACCTTGCTGACTGTATAGTCCATCACCAAAGAGGCGAAACCATCAGAATCCACCTCGATCATCAACAGAACCTGGAGACTATCGTCAGGGTTGCAAATTCAAAGGAAAGTATCAAGGTTGTCAAGAGTTGGCAATGCTAGTTTAAAAGGAGGGGAAGAAAAAGTAAATGTAAATGCAAAGATTGACTCTGCAGAGGATGATGGAAATATAATAAGAGACCAATATAATATCAAGGGAGCTGCCTCAAATACCAGGAGGACCCTTATCAAAATCCAAAAGTTGCGAGTTTGGGAAGGAAACAGACAATAAGGACTTTATATCTTCCGAAGTTAAATGTTTGCGTAATTTGGTTTTGAAAATAGCTAATGTAGACGACAACCTAATTTGCAGTGGTAGATTATTCCATATGAAAGCATATTTGGAGGCAAAAAACTGAGACCGGTTGGTTGTGGAGCTAAGGGGTGGTGAAATGATCATGGAGGAATAACGAGTGGCGTAGGGTCGATTTACCGTAGTGAGAGCGTTAATTCGTGGGAGATTTGGGCTAGAGGTAACGCGAAACAGGAAGCAGAGACCGGCTTCGAGTCTTCTAACCCACAGAAATTTAATGTTTGCTAACTGGCATCTATCCGTATAGGAGATACTGGATCCAGGAAGAGAAAATAGTCTTCGAGTAAAAACCCTCTGAACTTTTTCAATCTTACTGCGGTCAGAGGCGTTCATCCGCCCAAATAGGGGACAGCAGTATTCGAGGATAGGAAGAACAAACATGCGGTATAGGTTTAACTTTATTTCCGGAAGGAAGAAATTATGTGATATAAAAACACATATCTGTGCAGCCTTTGCAGAAATTCGATCTGCAAGAGGCGATAATGCTAGCTTATTCGTGTAACTTAGACCTTAGTCTTTACGGTTGATCGTTCTTAAAGTGTACTATTTTGAAATACTAGGGGTCCAGGAAGCTTTGCAGGGCCAAAAGTCATAAATCTACTCTTGGATGAAGAAAATTCTATCTGCCAACTACAGCTCCAACGTGAGAGCATAAGTAGATCAGTGTTGATTTTGTCAACGCAACTATTGGCAGTGTCTTTAGAAAATGAATAAATGCACTTGAGATCGTCAGCGTAAGCGAAATTTTGTGAATTTGTGAGTAAATTTGAAATTTCGTTAATGTACAGAATGAAGAGAAGGGGACCTAGAACCGTGCCTTGAAAAACGCCACTCGTGATCGGCTGAGGCGTCGAATAGCTTTTACCTACTAAGACCTTCTGGCTGCGGTTAGACAAGTAGGAACCAATGAAGTCAAGGAGAGGAGGCCGGATGCCGAGGGCTTCCAGTTTCACTAGAAGACGTTTGTGCGGTACCTTGTCAAAGGCTTTGCTCAGGTCAAAGTAGATCACAAACACTGACTGCTGCTCATTACGAAGGGAGGTGACGAGGTTCGGAAAGCTAATTAACACACGTCGCATGATCTTCAAGGTAGAAAACCATATTTCGAGTCACTTAAGAGCTTATTTTCTAAGTAAAAGTCGAGAATTTGTTTAAAAATAATTTTTTCAAGATGTTTTGCTAGATCGGGGTTTCGTGCACGCCTCAATAATTATATACGTCCGATCGAGATCCCGACTTGAAAACAGGAAGAATAATAGATGTCTTCCATGAACCAGGAAAGAATCCGTTTTAAAGATAAACTGAGAATACAAAGCTTAGCAATCGGGGAAAGCTCAGCACTCTCTTAGAAACTGTGTTTGAATACCGTCAGTCCCCGAAGAGTGCGAGTTTTTTAGACGCATTATTTGCTTACAAATATGTTCTATGGCGAAATCAATGTTGCCGAAAACATTAAATGAGGACGCCTGAAACGTCGGAACCGGTTCAGATTCCATCGTAAGATGATTTACAAAGAACGCACTAAACAATTCTGCCTTGTCAGAGTCTTCGAGAACAAAGTTCTAAGTTTCATTAAGTAATGGAGGCATTTCATAACCTCGTTTAGAGGAGGATCGACGGTGGAACAATTGAGCAAAAGATTTTGCAATGTTTGGCTCGCTGAGTGCGTAGGATTCCTTCTTTCTGTTACGTGCAAGACGAACCATAAAGGCTTATTCAAAAATCCCTGCAATCCTTAGGTAAACAGATAATGAACTAGTATATTGATCTTTTAATTGTTTCCTCAATTTCTTTAGTCTTGGCAAAAGAAAGTGAGGGACGGTGGATTCCGAAGTGTAGGGTTTGACAATTTTGTTTGGCAGAAATTCCAGGATGTTATTTGAAACGACTGACATGAAGCCAGAAAGACTTGCTGCGTCGTTCATGGAGCAGAGATTCTGCCAGTCCAATATGTCCAAAAATTTGTTAATTAAGCTCATATCTGCGAGGTCGAAAGCATGATGGGTACGAACGGCGCTATCCTTTTTCGATCGTTTAGGCCGTTTATGTGCTGTATTTTGAAGGTCTATTCTGATGAATTTAAACGCATTAGGTGCCTGCCACTAAATTTCACCTAATCTATGAACAATTTGTGGAAGAGGCTAGGATGGCTTTCTAAGCATTCACTTTAGCCATCCAAGGTTACTCTCAACGGAAAAAAATGAAAAACTTTCAAGTGGACCATGTCTTTCAACATCGCCCGCTTCGTGACCAATGCTATGAACACTGTACACCATTTCAATTTTACCGTATTAAGATGAAAACCTTTCTGCAATCATTTTTTTGATAAATGCCTACAATATGGTGGCCACTCTTTGAACGACCGGGACAACTGGACATCTTGCTGCCATTTACAGTAATAGGAAGTGCTTCCAATACTGCCGTGGTAGGACATCGTTCAGTACTGTCACACTAGTACAGAAAAAAGCTGTCAAAATTCTGCACCTTTCCACGCATCTATTTAATTTATTTACCCAACATCCTATGAAAACTCTCACGGCATGCACTTTTTTAGGGAACGTTACCTATTGTTAATGATAGAAACGTCTAAAACTGACCAGTTAAACTGAGAATCCTTAAAGCCTCGTATTCAGAGGCTTAAGTGTCGTTTTGTGACTCCCAAATAAGCTCAATGTAATAGGTCTATTGGGAAAGCGGTAATCAAAACAATTTATCGTTCTAAGAAATGATACATGCCTATTCTGTGACAGTCGTCTGCGACTGATAAGAAATCCTCATCATTTGTATTACCCTTGGACACGCTGTCGTAGAAAACCTTGTCTACATACTCATCCTTAACGTATCATCTTTGACAACCATAATGAGCGTTAACATTCTTAATTTGCTAAATAAAAGCTCTAGCCGGTGCGTCACATATGACGCCTGATACTCTGAAATTAAAGGTTTTGTTGATTCACTCGACATGCAAACCGCATCAGCCTAAAGATAAAACTCCAATACTAGGGGTTTGCAGAATGCCTGAATAGCAGAAGACTTTCATAACCACAATAAATACCTATTACAAATACCTCACCTAAAAAGGGTTTCATTATCCTTCCTAAAATAGGCCAAAAATCTATTTTAGTCTTTCGATGAATGGGTAAGCCATCTATTGCAAGACATGCTTTTATTTCATCATCTACAGACTGCATGTAATGGTTACTTAACTTACTCATTTTTGTCTGGTAGTTCAGGGAGTCTCAGAGGCTACTGGGGGAACGCCAAAAGAAAGGATAAAACAGGATCTGCTGAAATTCCAAAATTTAGTGAATGATACGCAAGAAACTGGTGCGACAGTTAAAATCAAAAAGATTTTTCGGTTGGGGCCTCTCGTTAGAAATAAAACGCATGAGGTTCAACCAAGACCGTTAAAAGTCGTCTTGGGGAGCAAACAGCAGGTAGATCTATCGCTCTCTTGAAAGTCCCGACTACGAAAGAATCATCGTGGAGTATTTTTCAGCCGGATTACTCTCCCACCGATCGGATGAAAATGAGGACACTGGTAGCAGAATTAAATAAATAAATAAATAAATTTTTATATTGAAGGCCCAGAGGGCCCCATCATTACAAACTTTGTACCGTGGTTTAAATAAATACAAAGTGGATAATTGCTGCACTATGTGAGCATCCATATGAACAGCAGAAATGAGTAGTATGGTAAGCATATCCGATTCAAAAAGATTTGCCATTTTTAAAACAAATGTCAACAATATTTGGTATATACGGTGAACTGGAAAAGAAGCAGTTAAAAAAACTCCTAGGGTTAAATCGGAGGCGGAGTTTGGCGAGCCGCCAATTTAAAAAAAACTAGGAGAAAAAAACTTCTTCACTAAAAAATTAATAGCTAAATGCAATGGGATAGTATTATGATGTTGCTGACTACGCATGAGGGTTCGGGACGCTCCTTGTCGGTTGAGAGATAATATAGCAGTCAGAGCTACTGATTATAAACACCAGTGGAGGTGAGAGAGGACGAACTCATCGTAGACAACATGGTCGAAACGAAGACGGGACAGTAGAGGCCACGAGATCATCATCGAGATGCGACCTTGCTGACTGTATAGTCCATCACCAAAGAGGCGAAACCATCAGAATCCACCTCGATCATCAACAGAACCTGGAGACTATCGTCAGGGTTGCAAATTCAAAGGAAAGTATCAAGGTTGTCAAGAGTTGGCAATGCTAGTTTAAAAGGAGGGGAAGAAAAAGTAAATGTAAATGCAAAGATTGACTCTGCAGAGGATGATGGAAATATAATAAGAGACCAATATAATATCAAGGGAGCTGCCTCAAATACCAGGAGGACCCTTATCAAAATCCAAAAGTTGCGAGTTTGGGAAGGAAACAGACAATAAGGACTTTATATCTTCCGAAGTTAAATGTTTGCGTAATTTGGTTTTGAAAATAGCTAATGTAGACGACAACCTAATTTGCAGTGGTAGATTATTCCATATGAAAGCATATTTGGAGGCAAAAAACTGAGACCGGTTGGTTGTGGAGCTAAGGGGTGGTGAAATGATCATGGAGGAATAACGAGTGGCGTAGGGTCGATTTACCGTAGTGAGAGCGTTAATTCGTGGGAGATTTGGGCTAGAGGTAACGCGAAACAGGAAGCAGAGACCGGCTTCGAGTCTTCTAACCCACAGAAATTTAATGTTTGCTAACTGGCATCTATCCGTATAGGAGATACTGGATCCAGGAAGAGAAAATAGTCTTCGAGTAAAAACCCTCTGAACTTTTTCAATCTTACTGCGGTCAGAGGCGTTCATCCGCCCAAATAGGGGACAGCAGTATTCGAGGATAGGAAGAACAAACATGCGGGTATAGGTTTAACTTTTATTTCCGGAAGGAAGAAATTATGTGATATAAAAACACATATCTGTGCAGCCTTTGCAGAAATTCGATCTGCAAGAGGCGATAATGCTAGCTTATTCGTGTAACTTAGACCTTAGTCTTTTTACGGTTGATCGTTCTTAAAGTGTACTATTTTTGAAATACTAGGGGTCCAGGAAGCTTTGCAGGGCCAAAAAGTCATAAATCTACTCTTGGATGAAGAAAATTCTATCTGCCAACTACAGCTCCAACGTGAGAGCATAAGTAGATCAGTGTTGATTTTGTCAACGCAACTATTGGCAGTGTCTTTAGAAAATGAATAAATGCACTTGAGATCGTCAGCGTAAGCGAAATTTTGTGAATTTGTGAGTAAATTTGAAATTTCGTTAATGTACAGAATGAAGAGAAGGGGACCTAGAACCGTGCCTTGAAAAACGCCACTCGTGATCGGCTGAGGTGTCGAATAGCTTTTACCTACTAAGACCTTCTGGCTGCGGTTAGACAAGTAGGAACCAATGAAGTCAAGGAGAGGAGGCCGGATGCCGAGGGCTTCCAGTTTCACTCAGAAGACGTTTGTGCGGTACCTTGTCAAAGGCTTTGCTCAGGTCAAAGTAGATCACAACCACTGACTGCTGCTCGTTACGAAGGGAGGTGACGAGGTTCGAAAGCTAAGGACACGCTTCGCATGATCTCCCAGGTAGAAAACCATATTGCGAGTCGCTTTTAAGCTTATTTTCTAGATAAAAGTCGAGAATTTGATTAAAAATAATTTTTTCAAGAACTTTTGCAAGAGCCGGGGTTTCGTGAACGCCTCGATAATTATGTACGTCCGAATGAGATCCCGACTTGAAAACAGGAAGAATAATAGATGTCTTCCATGATTCAGGAAAGAATCCGTTTAAAAGATAAACTGAGAATACATGGCTTAGCAATCTGGGAAAGCTTGGCACTCTCTTAATAACTGAGTTTGGAATACCGTCAGTCCCCGAAGAGTGCGAGTTTTTCAGACGAATTATTCGCTTACGAATTATTTCTAAGGAGAAATCAATAGTGCTGATAACATTCAATGAGGATGCCTGAAATGTCTGAACCGGTTCAGATTCCATCGTAAGATGATTTGCAAAGAACGCAATAAACAGTTGTGCCTTGTCAGAGTCTTCCAGAACGAAGTTCTTGTCTTCATTTAGTAATGGAGGAATTTCATAACCTCGTTTAGGAGAGGATCGACGGCGGAACAGTTGAGCAACAGATTTTGCAGCGTTTGGCTCACTGAGTGCGCAAGATTCCCTCTGTCTGTCACGTTCAAGACGAATCTTAGAGGCTAATTCAAAAATATCTGCGATCCTTAGATGTACAGATAATGAACTAGTATATTGATCTTTCAACTGCTTTTTCGATTTCTTTAGTCATGGCAAAAGAAAGTGAGGAACGGACGATTCCGAGACGTAGGGCTTGACTATTTTGGTTGGCGCAAGCTCCAGGATGTTATTTTAAACGACTGACATGAAGTCACAAAGACTTGCTGCGTCGTTCATGGAGGAGAGATTTTGCCAGTCCAATGAGTCCAAAAAGTTACTAATTAAGTTCATATCTGCGAGGTCAAAAAGCATGATAGGGTACGAACGGCACTAACCTTTTCGATGAAACAATCGGAAGGCAACAGTGAATTAGTGTATGGTCACTTTGGAAGAGACCCTGCTTAAAATCAACGAAGAGAGGAGCAATGTCGTTTGTGAAAATCAGGTTTAAAATATGCTTGTCTCTCGTTGAAGAACGGACAAGCTGGGACCAATTAGAAAAATTAATGGTATCGAGGAAAGGCTGAAATCTGGGTGGACAAAAGTTTGAAATCCAGTCAATTTTAGGAAAATTAAAATCCCCAGCGATTATTCTAATGTTAAAATTGGACTTCGAAATCAATTTAAAAATTTCGCAAAGTTTTGCATCATTATCGGATGATGAATTAGGCGGGTTGTAAATACATCCGAGAATCACCTTTTGCCGGGGCGACAGGATAATAAATGCGAAGTTGTAATTATCAGAGAATTACGTAACATCTACATAAAAAGGGAAGTGCTTAAATGAAGATTTAATATAGAGAAGACAACCCCCACTACGCTTACTAATGCGGTCTTCATGGTAGAGATCGTACTGGTCTATGACAAGCAAAGAGTCGGAAATTAAGGGATTGGTCCAAGATTCAGTTACACATAAAACATCGGGCATTAACTCGAAAGCAATGGCTCGCAGTTGCGCCATCTTATTTAAAACAGATCTAGCATTAAGTAATATGACATCTACCGTAGTTCGAGTATCCAAACTAGGGTTATCGTGACTTATAAAAAAGGAAGACTTGGTGGTGGGGAAGTAAACTGTAAATAGGAAGGTATTGGTGGAAAATAAAATAGCTGCTGTCTACAATTAGCTAAGCTGTTACTGCTAACTAAATTAGGATTATTGTAGAGAAACATATTTGGGTGGTATCCATTGAGAGGAAGGCTATTTTCTGCGTTAGCGAAAATAGGAGGCCTATAAATAGGATTTTGAGGAATATTGGAATAATATGGGGGGCGAATACGATTTGAAAATGGAACAAATTGTTTTGGAAAACTGGTACCGTAAGGGGTATGGTTAAATAATGGGGCAGCCTGAAAAGTTGATTGGTTGAAATAATTGCTAAGGAAAGTTTGGGTATGTATGGTAGATGCTGGAGGGTTAGGAGGTTTCCCAACTTTAATAACGTTTTTCTTTTTGTAACTTACGTTTGGAGCATAGTTTGACTTGCCCAGGTTTTTGCTAAGTTTATTAGATTGGACAGCTGAAACCGGAGTGGATAGCGTGGAATGGGAACGAGGTGGACTTCACCCAGTTTTGTTGACTAAGTCAACAGTAGGAAAACAAGGAAAACTACGTTGAAACGGAGAAGCAGTCGGTATTGGCACTTTAGACGGAGTTACTGACATTAAAGGTGGGCTAACGACATGGCTGATAGCTACTGCGTTTGAAATTCCTATTCGCGAGGAAGAAGGCGTTAATGGATTCGTTGAAAGAAGAGCAAGGAGTTGAAGTTAAGGAGGTTTTGAACCGGGCACTATAGGAGATTGCTGTATCGTCTTGTTATGGTTTGCATAACCATGACCAGATTTATGGATAATGGATTGAGAGGCCGAAGACCTATGCAAGAGGGGAGACACATTCCTTCGCTCCATCGGTGTAAGATACCGACAAAGGAAACATTTTGCATCTTCTAGATAACGAGAAATGCGACCTCGTTGTGCAAAAATGGAGTTCACCTCGATTGGTGAAAAAAGGGTGACTAATAAAGGTTGATTTTGCTACGTGAGGAGAGGCGTCTGGCTTCCGCTATTTTGTAGTTGAAACCGCACGAGTACAGGAAGTTTACGGCAACGTCAATGGGTCGTCTGTCCCGGGAAACATTCTTTAAAAGAAAATTATAATTTCGTTTCTGTCGGTCTGATGTTTCACTAGCAACCAAATGGACGAGAGAATCCAGACGCTGACCTTCCTGAGAGGGAAGAGCAGAGATGTCGCCGTCGAATAAGTTCCCCAGTATAGAGAGAACTGATCCAAACTTTAACATAAAATCATTACAATTTTGTAAAGCACAGAGGTCAAGCTGCTTAGCTTTAACGATTGGTTGCATATGCATATCACTGCTGTGACTACTTGATGCAACCAAGCAACGCTTCGGTGCAATGGCTGAGAGCTTGCGACGAGCCAAGATTTTCGTTCTCATTTTTGCTAAGAGGCTTTAATTTTATCAAACTTAGGAAAAAGCAGACTAATAATATTCTGCGACAAATGCTTTTTTCCAAAATTTTAACTAAGGACCTTTATATGTGCTTGAGAAACTTCTTAGTATAACAGATCCACCTGACTAAGAACGAGGCTATATAGTTTGAAAGCGTTGAAGCTAAATGTTCACGCCTGTAGAAGTGGACGAGCACCACAGGTATAAGCAGTTGATGGAGTGTTAAAAGTGCACAGTTTTTAACAAAAAATCAGTTAGTAATTAAAGCTTTGGATAAGGAAATTCTGAAAAAAATAGAACTTTCACTTAGCTTTTTAATTGAAAAGACGTCAATACGAGGGGGAACAAAACTTGAAAATTGTAGACAAAAAATCATCAAAATGGTGCGCTTGTTTTTATGGGAACATCCGGTGAAATTGACGGCAACCACGCCGGTCAAAAGCCCTACCTAATGCCTATCGATTTGAACCAAGGATGGAGACTGGATATATCTTGTGAAATATCCAGCAAAAATCGCCATGTGGAAGAAAGAACTAATTATCTTCAGAAATTGAGGCAAGAAAACAAGATTTAAAATGATGTACACAAATTTGCAGAGTCTATTGAACAAAATGGATAAAATTAAACTAGTCATGGACCATTTACTTACTTCAGTTGGTAAATGAAGAGTTTCTTACCCAACATTTCACAATGGAGACGCGGTTCCGAAATGGGCAGCAGTCAAGCTGTTTGGATCTAATCATAAGTAGAGATGAAAATTGCATCCTTGCATTAAATTCTTACATGCCGCTTTGACGAAGTGATCATTATGTTCTTGCTTGGGAGTACTGTCATTTTTCTGTACCCAAACGTCGTGCAGTTAGGCAGAGAAATGTATGGAAAGGGGATTATCCCAAAATGAAAGAATAACTGAATGGGATAGACTGGAGCCCTGCACATGTACCTGACCCTAATGCTGCCTGGTTTTTCATTAGTAACTTGATTCAGCAGTTGGTAGATGAATTCTGCCCACTTAAAAGGCGATCGTGCGTCTCCCGACCCGAGTGGGTGACATCGGAAATAAAAATGGAATCTCAAGAAAAAAAGAAGACTGTGGAGAACATATGCCAGATATCAACAACCCGAACATTTTTCCGCTTTTAAGAAACAGCGAAATCGGTGTCGGAATCTTCTGAGAAAATAAAGATCACCCTTTGAGTCAGAAATAGTCAAAGACATACCAAGAAATTCGAAAAGGTTTTTTTGCTTACGTTTATAAGGCAAAACGGAATCGCGACTGCATTCCTTGTCTTAAAGACAATCAGGGAAACAGGTTAACTGATAACTCTGATAAGACCAGCCTCTTATCCAATTTTTGTTATGTCCGTGTATGCCGAGGAACAACTTTTTGATGACGAAGAATACAACAGTATCACCACATCTACAAACAAAATAAGCACGGGGTCGTTCCCAATGGACACAGTGAGAAATACTCCGAAACAGCTACAGCCTAATAAATTACCTGGCCCAGATGGTATATCCGCAAAAGTTCTCAATGAATTCAAAGACCAGCTGGCCTCTCCGCTCTCCAAGATATTTGACAGATCGATGGAGTCGGGGGCTCTGCCTACCGAGTGGAAGATAGCCAACATAACCTCCATCTATAAAGGAGGAGAGAGGACATCACCAAACAGTTTCCGACCAGTCAGCCTCACAAGTATCTGTTGCAAAATTATGGAGAAGATAATCAAAACGCAACTGATAAGGCATATTGAAGAGAATAACTTGCAATGTTCATGCCAACACGAATTTTGAAGTGGTTGATCCTGCCTCACAAACCTGCTCACATCCATGGAAAGTTGGACAAAATCATTAGAAATAGGTTTGTCAGTCGATGCGATCTACATTGACTTTAGCAAGGCCTTTGACAGGGTTCCACACAGACATCTGATCTTTAAGCTGCATCAAGTTGGTGTGACTGGCAACTTCTCAAATGGTTGGCCGAATTTCTCACAGACAGGCGCCAGCGTGTTTGTATTGGAGACGCGAAGTCTCACTTGGAAACCGTTCACAGTGGAGTTCCGCAGTGCAGCGTTCTGGCCCCCATTTTGTTTCTGATATACGTAAACGACTGCCTGGATTGTCTGACATGCGAGAAGGTAATGTTTTCTGACGATTCGAAGTTATGGAACTCGATTGAAAAACCGGAGGATGCGCGGAAATTACAACAAAACTTAGATCGCTTGCAAACATGGTGTGATGAGTGGCTGCTGAACCTTAATCTTAACAAATGCCCAATAATCCGGCTGCGGTCTATTTCCAGAAGGATGATTAGGTTTGAATACCAGTACTTCATCAGTGGTCACCAACTCCAGGAGGTAAATATTCTAAAGGACTTGGGTATATGGATAACACCCACACTCAAACCATCGTCGCACTGTACGAATATCGCAAAGAAAGCTATGTGTATCTTAGGCGCAATCAGGAGGTCCTTCGTTAATTTTGACGGAAAGCTTTTTGGGTGCGTGTTCGTAACATTTATCCGGCTGGTGTTGGAATATTGCGTTCAGGCCTGGCGCGCTTTGAACGAAACATAAGTACGCTCTGCTGGAGAAAGCTCCATGGAGGGCAACGAAACATGTCAGCGGATTGGAATGCCTACCCTATGAGGGCTGCCTAAAAAGACTTAAAATTTTTCATCTCTCTTATAGGCAATACAGAGTGGATATGATCTTAGTTTTCAAACTGGTCAGAGGAGTTGATTGTGCTCTTCAGATGGCCAACTTTTTTGAATTGGCAAAGATGGCAAGTCTCCGAGGTCACTAATACAAACTGAAAAGAAATCACGCCAAACTTGAAGTGCTGGCCAACTTCTTTTCCCAACGGGTGATTGAAGAATGGAACAAACTGCCAGCTTCGGTTGTTCAGGTTGAAAGCTTTGAAATGCTCAAAAGAAGACTTGATGCATTTTTACTTGATGGACATATATTAAGTCGACAGCAATGATCGATATACTAAAACGACTATCGCCATGTAACATTTACTTATTTTGCTAGCGTCTATCTGTAAAATAGGGTTTTCAAAGGCTCTGCCTATCTCCCTTATATAAACAGAATTATACTGAATTATATCAGCTGCCTTACGAGTCCTAAATGAACGTACTCACCGCTACCCATTGCCGTTGCGCGTGGACTACTGACGACAGCTCTCAGCAGTGTTAGTATGTCAGAGGGCAAGTCCTTAGTTAAGTATAGCTAGTTCAAAATCAACAGGCTGTTCAGATGAATGCGAGCCAATTGTGAACGAACTGACCACTTTCGCGTCTTCTACTGGAGTAGACGTCGTCGTTGACGTCGTCGCATCACCAGGCGTTTGCGATACTGACCACGACGTTGAATAGTCATATATGAGGATGAAAACTTCCTGTCAGATGACAAACTGACAGATGAAGAAGATGAAGTTGAAGAGTTCGACGGCTACCTTTCTCTGAATTTTTCGTTAATATGGATTAAAGATTCACGATACTTCCGTTGTATACTACGTCTAAATGTTCTATTGGATACGCCTCTAAACCTTCTGAAAAAAGAAAGTAAAAGTAGATTTCAATAGGGCAGACAAGAAACAATGTCAGTCTGCAATTGCGTCCACTCAGCAGCGTGGCACAGAAGATGGTGAGGTCCACGGCTGCGTGAGCACAGGCAATCGCCCATCCAATCGATAAACCGATGAAATTCCATGCTGTCTTTTGCGCCCGTAGCGACCTACGCGCAACTCAACGGGCAACTTAGCACAGCTTGAGCACAAATGGCCGCAAAAAACGAGCTCGATTCATGCTGCCTTTCTATGAGGGTGAATATGATGGTGAGCTTAGACGCAGGCTCACGCCACGTCAGCCACATGACTCAATCCTGTATCCTGTCTTCTTGTCCCCCGTATAACCACGGTCTCAGATGGATGCGGTCGGACAGAGTGTGGTAGATGCAACGCAAGCCTATTATTACTATAAAATAATTCAAACCTATGTCACCGCCTCCATGCTCATCCTGCCGTGGGGCACGCAGTGGACATGGTAGGAAATGACCACATAACTGTCGTTGGTTTATTGTTTACTGTTTATCACAAATTTTTTCAGACCTCTTCCTGTCGGTCATGAGCTGGGACTCTTTTGCTTTTGTTCTGATGATTCAAATACTTATTTCGGTTAAAACATATTCAGAGACTGCGGACGTCTGTGTACATTCTTTATATATGGCATATTATGCCTGATGCGGACAGCACCATCGCCGACTGTCCCAACCCCGTGGTCCCACGTACCTTTTTGTCGGGAGACACCGACGACGTGACAGAGTCAGGATAATTAGTTCACACCAGTATCAACGAAGTTACTTAAATCTGGGGGGATTTACTCCAGTTCCGTTCAGTTTATTTAGGGAAATTTCAGTGTACATCTCTGTGTTACCTTCTTGTTGCCATCGATAGATAGATAAAATAAACCAAAATTAAAGGCATTAAAATCAGAAAAGGGAAAATAAAGCACAAAAACCACAAATTCATTGAATAAGCGACACCGATTTCTGTTCAGTATAATTCGGTATATATAAAAGAGATACCCAGAGCCTTTGAAAATCCTATTTACAGACAGACGCTATCAAAAAACACATGTTATATGGCAATGTGGTTATAGTATATCGGTAATCGATGGTGACTTAATGTATGTTGATCATGTTAAAATTAGTCAAGTGTTCTTTTAAATATCGCAATGCCCTCAGCCAAAACAATCGAAGTAGGTAGTTTGTTCCATTATTTAATCACCCAGTGGGAAATGACGTTTGCCCGCACATCAAGTTTGGCAATTTTCGTCTTCATTTTGTATTAGTGACCTCGGCGGTTTGTCGTGGTTGCCAATTTAAAAATAATCAGCCACTTGAGGAGCACAGTCAACTCTTCTGAAAAATTTTAAGGCTTTCCAATCGGCCCTGATAGAGTAAGTACTCTTATCTACTGACTAGTTTTATTGGCCTCCATTAAAAATTCTCCAACAGAGTGAAATCTTGATTCGTCAAGGGTCACAACGTCTGGACGCAATAATCCAACACCACCCGGACAAATGTTCCAAACACGTGACCAAAAACTCCTTCGTCAAAATTAACGAAGAATTTCCTGATCTCTTACAGGATACACATAACTTTCTTTGCTATCTTGGCACAGTGCGACGATGGCTCTAGAGTGGACTGTATCCACACACCAAAGTCTCTTAGCTCGTTTACTCGCTCGTGGCAGTGACCGCGATTAGGTTTTGATATTCGAAACTAATCACCCTTCTGTAAATACACCATAGTCGGATGACTTGGCATTTATGGAAATAAAGGTTCAGCAGCCACTTTTTACAGCACTTTTGCAAGCGGTTTTTGGAATTTGGAATGTTTATTAGGTTAGCGCCGGCAAAAAACTGTCTAAACAAACATTAATAATGAAATAAAATTATGACAATGCGTGCAGATAAAATGTACAAATATTTAATAATGTAGACAGAAATTGTCCTGTTAGGTCAACAGTTAGCAATGTTTTGAAATTAATAGTTAACTATAAAATAAAAAGAGTTCAATAGGCCTCCATTTTCGAATAGAGGGTAGGAGAAAAAAATTCCTTAGGGAAATAAGGTTATGTTGTATAGTAGGCTAATATTGCAGGAGCATTTCAGAATGTGACGATGAAACGTCGATCCGGTTCGGTCTAGATCACTATGGCACATGAAACAAAATCTCGGGAAAAGGCGTCAGTGAACACGAGGCCTCAGCATCTTTGGATCAAGAATTGAATTCTGATGATGGTAAGTATACAATGAAATGGCAGCATTTTAGATTAGGTAACTCTAGATGTGTACGTCAGTAATGGATCACAATTCCGTCAGAATCATTTTAATGGACTGGGAGCACTTTCGCGCAGATTCCGGACGGGAATGGTGTGATCGATGATCTGTGAAGAGGGTCGGTGTTCCTTCTCTCCTAACCGCTGACAGCTCCCCTCGTTACTGCCATCGTACCGCCTCGTAAGTTCCTGACTGTCAGCAGTTCCACAACCCTTAACCACATTTGCCAGCAGCGCTGCGCTCTCCACTGGTATCTAACTGATCATTCGTATCTATCTCCCACTCAAAGCAGATCGATTGTACGGGTCCCCAGTTTTCGCTTGTATCTTTATACTTCTATTTTACTTTCTTCAATTTGTTTCTGTTAACATAGATCCCTTATGCCACAAACGTATTCTCTCCAGCTTTCTATACATGTGTGCCTGACTTAGTGTTTAATTATCCTGCAGACGTTATATGGCTAAAGCTGGCTCAGTGCTATACTTCACAGCCTGTGCTGTCTTCGACATCCTCGGACGCTACATTAGTGGCAGTGGTGGATTGAAGAGGAGCACACACTTCCACACCTGTCAAACAAGCCTGTTTAGCACTGAGGACAATGCTGCATTTCAGAGGGAGCCCATGTAATGGACCACAGTTCCGACAGAATTTTTTGAATGGACTGGGAAAACCTTTCACGCAGATCCCGAATGGGAATGGTGTGATCGATGATCTGTGAAGATGGCCGGTGTGCCTTCCTTCCCTACCACTGAAATCTCCCTTCGTTAACGCCATCGTACCATCTCGCAAGTCCCTGACCATCAGCATCACCGCGACCCTCACCCGCATTTGCCAACAGCGCTACACTCCTCACCGGTATCTAACTAACCATTCATGACCACCTCCCACTCCAAACGGATCGATTGTACAGGTCCCAGTTTTCGCTTGAATCTTCATACTTCTCTTTTACTTTCTACAATTTAATACTGTTTACATCGATCCCTTACGTTATAAACGTATATTCTCCTGCTATCTATACATGTGTGCCTGATTAAGTGCTAAACAATTCTGCCGACGTTATATGGCTAAAGCTGGTCTTAGTGATATACTCCACAGTGTGTGCTATCCTCGACATCCTCGGACGCTACATGTTAGAATGACGTCATCTGTGAAATGACTGGTGATATAAGGAGACATCATGGTTCATGGGTAATAGACGTCAATAAAAAATAGTTTCAAGAAAGCCACTTAAATTCCTGATGGCCCTTTCTCCGAGTCAAAGAGAAAGCTGCTTGAAAAAGAAAAGGAAAAGAAAAGGCTAATAGAATCAGTGTTAAGATAAATGTGCAGTTTTCACTTGAATGTAGATTGACTAGTTAATGACCTAATTTCAATAGACAATTTATTTCAAAGAAAGCTATGCCTCGAAGCAAAGAAAAGAGAGCGTTTACACGTAGAGGATGCAGGAGAGGTATAATTAGTGCAGAATTTCTAAGGTTATAAGGAAGATTAATGGGGGTAATAAAAGAAAGCTTGCGCAGAGTTAAACAATTATTAAGTCCGAAAAGGAGACAAAAGCCTGCTTCCAGTTTCCCGACGCAAAGCAATTTTAGCTTTGTTAGCTGGCAGCTTGGTGAGTAGGAAGAAGTTGAAACAGTCAGAAACAGGAGTTTTTTGTGAAATGTCTTTGGACATTTTCAATCTGTGAACGGCTAGTTTCGTTCAGTAAACCATAGAAAGAACAGCGAAATTCAAGTATAAGAAGCAAAAACATACGAAGTCATAATTTCATTTCACGTAGGTTGAAATTATAAGAAATGAAGCCACAACTATGAGCAGCTCTGGCAGTGATTCTGTTGGCATGAGGCGAAAGATCTAATTTATTGGTGTAGCTTAAGCCCAAGTCCTTGATGGGGGAACATTAAGTCATAGGGCCGCCTTTAAAAATAACAGGTTTTGGCAGCATAAGAGGCCCGAAACTCATGTAGCGACACTTAGAAGGTGAGAACTCCATTAACCATGTGGAGCTCCACGCCGAAAGAGCGTCTAAGTCCGAATGAATTTGTTCTAGGCATCGTTCGACCGTAGAGTTTGAGAAGAAATTAACGCATTACAGGCAATCAGCATAACTAAAAGATTGAGAATGTTTAGCTATCGATTAAATATCATTTATGTAAAGTAAAAACAAAAAGGACCTAATATACTACCTTGAAGGACACTACTCACAATCGGGGTAGCACTTGAGTATGAGGACCCCACTAAAACCTATTGTTTTCGATCAGATAGGTATGATCTAATTAAGTCATTTTTTGGACTACGAAATCCCATAACCTCTAGTTTAGCTAGAAGTCGTCTATGACGCATTTTATCGAATGCCTTATAAAGATCAAAAACGATAACTACTACAGATAGATGCTTATTACGCAGAGAGTTTAGTAGATTTAAAAAAGACATATGGCAGGTTTCACAAGAGCGGTCCGGTAAGAAGCCATGTTGGGCAAAGTTGATAATTTTATTGCTTATACAAAAATCCGTGATTTGTTTTGCAATTAGTTTTTCGAAGAGTTTAGCAAGAAAGGGTGTTTTATGAACACCGCGATAGTTATGAATGTCTGAGGGGGGAACCAGATTTACAAACTTGTATTATAATAGAAGTTTTCCAATAATCGGGGAAGAAACCATTTTCGAGAAATACTGAGAATAACTTGCTTAGGAAAGGTGAAAAATCACTTAACTGTTTAATAAGCGAGTTTGGAATGTTATCAGTTCCAACCAAATGTGAATTTTGTAGATGAGCTAGTTCTTTTTGAATTCGTGAAGGCGAGAAATTAATGGTTGTTAGAAGTGAATTTGAAAGCAGAGGAATTTTGGGAGTGGGGCTACTTTCAGTGGTAAAGTGGTTGGCAAAAATCGAATTAAACAATTCTGATTGACAAACACGTCGAATATGTACGGTTACGTCAAGTAGGGTAAAATTAAGGGTATCGAGAACGGCACTGGTCCAAACCTGGGTGGGCGGAGGGGGAGCGGCCGAATTTTGCATAAATGCTCTGGATAAGAAAACGTTAAAACTATCAGCCGTCAATTTTTCATCGACTACAGGATTGCCAACGGAGTCCAGTAGGACCGGATGCTATGTTTTACTACGGGTTATTATTGCGCGTGTAAAATGTTTCGCAACATTAAACAAACGGGTTTCGACACATTTGACCTCTTCGGCTAGCTGTTTTTCTTCGATTAGCCTCTTAGCCTGCACAAAAATACGTCGAATCAAAGGCAGAACGGAAATGTCGTTTTGCAAATGGAATCAATAAGAGAGTGTACGCAACCTACGATGAAAAGATAAAGGGAGATTAACCTCATCCGTGACATTACTTAATTTCTTAAGGGAAAAAACGAGAAATAAGTTGATTATATACTTCGTAAAGCATACCGGTACAGATGTTCACATCCTGACATATAAAGAAATTAAACGAGTCATGGGAGTTTAGATGTATCAATAATTCTGTTGAAAGGGCTAATCCAAAATCAAAGACAAAGCTATATTTTGGAGAGCGTTTCATCGGTTTCGAGTTGTAATGTAGAAACAACGATATCATTGTCTGAGCTCCCAAGAGGGCCTTATGATGGCACTGTCAAAGGCAGGCAACCTCTGCAGAAGATAAGATCAAGTATGCTTGATCCTCGGGTAGGGAAGTCAACAACCTGAGTCCACATGCCCAAATCTACGGCCTCGAGTAAGTCCTCGAACTTTATGGGGCCAGAAGGGACCGGAAACCAGCGAATTTCAGGAAGGTTGAAATCAACTGCAATTAAGCAATACTTAAAATTTAAGTCAGCTGCGGCATGAAATGCTTGTGAGAGACAAAGATCAAAATCCTCACTGGTATTAAATAAATAAATTGTATATTTAAGGCCCAGAGGGCCCCATCATTGCAAAATTAGTACCGTGGTTTAAATAAATACAAAGTGGATAATTGCTGCACTATGTGAGCATCCATATGATGAGCAGAAATGAGGAGTATGGTAAACATATCCGATTCAAAACGATTTGCCATTTTTAAAACAAAAGTCAAAAATCTTTGGCATATACGGTGAACTGGAAAAGAAGCAGTAAAAAAACTCCTAGGGTTAAATCGGAAGTGGAGTTCGGCGAGCCGCCAATTTAGAAAAATAGGAGAAAAAAACTGCTTCACTCAAACATTAATAGCTAAATGCAATGGGATAGTATTGTGATGTTGCTGACAACGTATGAGGGTTCGGGACGCTCCTTGTCGGGTGAGATAATATAGCAGTCAGAGCTATTGTTTATAAACACCAGTGGAGGTGAGAGAGGACGAACTCATCGTACACAACATGGTCGAAACGAAGAGAAGACAGTAGAGGTCAGGAGATCATCATTGAGATGCGACCTTGCTGACTGCATAGTCCATCACCAAAGAGGCGAAACCATAAGAACCCGCCTCGATCATCAACAGAACCTGGAGACTATCGTCAGGGTTGAAAATTCGGAGGAAAGTATCAAGGTTGTCAAGAGTTGGTAATGCTAGTTTAAAAGGAGGTGAAGAAAAAGTGAATGCAAAGATTGACTGCAAAGGATGATGAAAATATAATTAGAGACCAATATAATATCAAAGGAGCTGCCTCAAATACCAGGAGGACCCTTTTCAAAATTCAAAAGTTGCAAGTTTGGGAAGGAAACAGACAATAAGGACTTTACATCTTCCGAAGTTAAATGTTTGCGTGATTTGGTTTTGAAAATAGCTAATGTAGACGACAACCTAATTTGCAGTGGAAGATTATTCCATATAAAAGCATATTTAGAGGCAAAAACTGAGATCGGTTAGTTGTGGAGCTACGGGTTAGTGAAATGATCTTGGAAGAATTACAAGTGGGATAGGGTCAATCTACCGAAGTGAGAGCGTTAATGCGTGGGAGATTTGGATTAGAGTTAACGCGAAACAGGAAGCAGAGACCGGCTTCGAGTCTTCTAACCCACAGAAATTTAATGTTTGCAAAATGGCATCTATCCGTATAAGAGAAACTTGATCCAGGAAGAGAAAATAGTCTTCGAGTAAAAACCCTCTGAACTTTTTCAATCTACCTGTGGTCAGAGGCGTTCATCAGCCCAAAGAGGGGACAGCAGTATTCGAGGGTAGGAAGAACAAACATGCGGTATAGGTTTACTTTTATTTCCGGAAGGAAGAAATTATGCGATATAAAACCACATATCTGTGCAGCCTTTGCAGAAATTCGATCTGCATGAGGCGATAATGCTAGATTTTTCGTGTAACTTAGACCTTAGTCTTTTACGGTTGATCGTTCTAAAAGTGTATTATTTTGAAAAACTAGGGGTCCAGGAAGTTGGCCGGGCCAAAACACATGAAACTGCTCTTGGATGGAGAAAATTCCATCTGCCAAGTACAGCTCCAACGTGAGAGCATAAGTAGATCAGTGTTGATTTTATCAACGCAACTATTGGCAGTGTCTTTAGAAAATGAATAAATGCACTTGAGATCGTCAGCGTAAACGAAATTTTGTGAATTTGTGAGTAAATTGGAAATTTCGTTAATGTACAGAATGAAGAGAGGGGGACCTAGAACCGTGCCTTGAAAAACGCCACTCGTGATCGGCTGAGGCCTGGAATAGCTATTACCTACTAAGACCTTCTGGCTGCGGTTAGACAAGTAGGAACCAATGAAGTCAAGGAGAGGAGGCCGGATGCCGAGGGCTTCCAGTTTCACCAGAAGACGTCTGTACGGTACCTTGTCAAAGGCTTTGCTCAGGTCAAAGTAGATTATAACCAATGACTGCTGCTCATTACGAAGGGAAGTGACGAGGTTAAGAAAAGCTAAGTGACACACTTCGCATGATCTCCCAGGTAGAAAAGCATATTGTGAGTCACTTAAAAGTTTATTTTCTAGACAAAAATTGAGAATTTGATTAAAAATAATTTTTTCAAGAAGTTTTGCTAGAGCCGGGGTTTTGTGAACGCCTTGATAATTATTTACGTCCGAATGAGATCCCGACTTGAAGACAGGAAGAATAATAGATGTCTTCCATGAGTCAGGAAAGAATCCGTTTAGAAGATAAACTGAGAATATATGGCTAAGGAATCGGGGGAAGCTCGGCACTCTCTTAATAACTGAGTTTGGAATACCGTCAGTCACCGAAGAGTGCGAGTTTTTTAGACGAATTATTTGCTTACGAATTATTTCTAAGGAGAAATCAATAGTGCTGATAACATTCAATGAGGTTGCCTGAAACGTCGGAACCGGTTCAGATTCCATCGTAAGATGATTAGCAAAGAACGCACTAAACAGTTCTGCCTTGTCATAGTCTTCGAGAACGAAGTTCTTGTCTTCGTTTAGTAATGGAGGAATTTCATAACCTCGTTTAGAGGAGGATCGACGGCGGAACAGTTGAGCAACAGATTTTGCAGGGTAAGACTCACTGAGTGCGCAAGATTCCCTCTGTCTGTCACGTTCAAGACGAATCGTAGAGGCTAATTCAAAAATTTCTGCGATCCTTAGATGTACAGATAACGAATAGTATATTGATCTTTCAACTGCTTTTTCGATTTCTTTAGTCTTTGCAAAAGAATGTGTGGAACGGTGGATTCCGAGACGTAGGGCTTGACTATTTTGGTTGGCACAAGCTCCAGGATGTTATTTGAAACGACTGACATGAAGTCACAAAGACTTGCTGCGTCGTTCATGGAGGAGAGATTTTGCCATTCCAATCAGTATAAAAAGTTACTAATTATGCTCATATCTGCGAGGTCCAAAGCATGATAGGTACGAACGGCACCAGCCTTTTTCGATGAAACAATCGGAAGGCAACAGTGAATTAGTGTATGGTCACTTTGGAAGAGACCCTGCTTAAAATCAACGAAGAGGGGAGCAATGTCGTTTGTGAAAATCAGGTCTAAAATATGCTTGTCTCTCGTTGAAGAACGGACGAGCAGAGACCAATTAGCAAACTTAATGGTATCGAGGAAAGGCTGAAATCTGGGTGGACAAAAGTTTGAAATCCAGTCAATTTCAGGAAAATTAAAATCCCCAGCGATTATTTCAACGTTAAAATTTGACTCCGAAATCAATTTAAAAATTTCACAAAGTTTTGCATCATCATCGGATGATGAATTAGGCGGGTTGTAAATACATCCGACAATCGCCTTTTGCCGGGATGACAGGAAAATGGATGCGAAGCAGTTATTACCAGAGAATGACATAACATCTAGATCAAATGGAAAGTTCTTAAATGAAGCTTTAATATAGAGAAGACAACCACCACCACGCTTGCTAATGCGGTCTTGACGGTAGAGATCATACTGGTCTATGACAAGCAAAGAGTCGGAAATTAAGGCATGGGTCCAAGATTCAGTTACAAATAAAACATCAGGCATTTACTCGAAAGCAATGGCTCTCAGTTGGGCCATCTTTTTTAAAACAGATCTAGCATTAAGTAATATGACATCTAGCGTAGTTCGAGTATCCAAACAAGGGTTATCGTTACTTATAAAAAAGGAAGACTAGGTGGTGGGGAAGTAAACTGTAGAGAGGTAGGTGCTGGCGGAAAGTAAAATGGCTGCTGTCTACAATATGTTAAGCTGTTACTGCTAACTAAATTAGGATTATTGTAGAGAAACATATTTGGGTGGTATCCATTGAGAGGAAGGCTATTTTCTGCGTTAGCGAAAATAGGAGGCCTATAAATAGGATTTTGAGGAATATTGGAATAATATGGGGGGAAAATAAGATTTGAAAACGGAACAAATTGTTTTGGAAAACTGGTACCGTAAGGGGTTGGGTTAAATAATGGGGCAGCCTGAGAAATTGATTGGTTTGGATAATTGCTAAGGAAATTTTGGGTATGTATGGTAGCTGCTGGAGGGTTAGGAGGTTTCCCAACTTTAATAACATTTGTCTTTTTGGAACTTAAGTTTGGAGCATCCTTTGACTTGCCCAGGTTTTTGATAAGTTTATTGGATTGGACAGCTGAGACCGGAGTGGATAGATTTGGGCTAGAGGTAACGCGAAACAGGAAGCAGAGACCGCCTTCGAGTCTTCTAACCCACAGAAATTTAATGTTTGCTAACTGGCATCTATCCGTATAAGAGAAACTGGATCCAGGAAGAGAAAATAGTTTTCGAGTAAAAACCCTCTGAACTTTGTCTATCAAGGAAAAGAGCGTGATTAATATGGGCGCATTATAAATAAATAAATAAATAGGTTTATTGATTTGGCACTGCTTGGGTGCCGTCAAATTCTTAGAACACAGGAAAAACCCTAAAACAAACTCCTCTTTTCATAAAACACTTAAGCTTTGGTTTGTTTGATTGCTAAAATAGCAGTGTTCGAAATGACGAGTTTGTTTTAAGTAAAAACCTGTTTTCCAAGGTTGAGAAATAGCAAAAATAAAGTAAAAACATCTATACAGAATGAAGATGAATGTATCAGGGAAATAATGTTTAAAGTCAAGACTAGTCTGTTATTGACGTTCGATGGTTTTCATTTGAAATAGGTAGAAACGTCTGCGGTCGATTCGAAGGGATAGGTACTTCCAATCAGATGCGAGCGCAGTTGATTCCGGTGTGGGGTCTGCCGAATAATTAGACTTAGTTGACTGATTGCTAAAAAGGTGAAAATAGATTAGGAGCAAGAAGAGTTCAACGGTAAGAAACTTTCAATGCAGTCATACAGTCTTCATATTTGCATTATATATCATAGTGTTGATTATGTTTGATCTAGCTGTATGAAACAGCTAGTACCATTCGTTTCATAAAGCTATATCAAAACCTAGACGTGCGGCTCATTGGGCATTCGAATAACATAGAGCATAAATGATATTAAAAACGGAAAAAAACATACTTCTGACAGACAGAGATAAAAAATAATAAGTTTTGCAAGTTAGTTTTAAAGCAAATTGTTTACTAATCATAAAATTATACATACAAATAAAGACGCTATCCAAAAACATTTTAAAATGTAAAGTTATCATAATTTTTTAAATAGTTTTAACAATAGAAAAAAAGCTGCTTTTAGATAATGGATATATAAATCATTATGATTGAGCGAGCGCAGTCGTTTATCGTACGCGACTCTGAATCCCAAGCCACAGCTTTCCAGAAACAAACGCGCCCCGTCGAAAGCATAAATGTAACTTGAAATAGTATGCAGCATAAAATTATGCTAGCGTTTTATCTGTTATACAGTTTCGGAGCTGCTTATCCCAATGACTTGAAAAGCCTGCTGGATAACTGTTCGGAGGTATTGGTTATATTTCTTTTAAGCAAAAAAATCTACTTTTTCGTCAAATGACGATCGATTATTGCAGGATGAAGTGTAGGTTTGAGCAATCAGAAGATCAAGAGGTTCCAGATTTATCAAAGGGATTTTAGAGTTGACAATATCTACAGAGGGCTGCGAAGTCTCGCATACGCTAGATAGGTCCCCTTCCATTTCTCTATTACTCAAGGATGGAGGGGAAGCTGCAACCTTGTGTCTTTTTGCGAGTCGCTTGCCAGAAATCGTAAAGTGGTAGACGGAATTTCGGTTTACTTTATAGAAAAAAGTGGGTAAATAATTTACAAGAGTATACTTAAATAGTCTAAAATTGCAGCTGATTTCATACAGTAAATAGAAAACGATGAACCGATCACAATTTCAAACCACACTTATGCAAAGTGCATCTAATTAATCCAATCGATAATAAGGCCGGCACAAATAATATGGAGCAGTTAAAAGAGCTTTTTTAAACTAACAATTAATAGACGGTTTACTGCTAGGGGTGAGAAATATGGTAAAAAACAACCCTTCACTTATTTTTAAAAAGTGGTCCACGTGCCATTTGGCCAGATTTTGCGGGTTTTAGTACGAGAAGATAACCTTTTTAGCTTCAGCGAATTTAAAGTTAAAGCCGTATGAGTAAAGTAAATGCAATGTGACGTCCAGGGGATTTTACTCTTAGGGACGTTTTTAGAAGAAAGTTGAAACTTCTCTTATCTTGGTCATATGTCTCAGTACTAGCCATGTTTATAAACCGCTCAAGTTTCTCTCATTGTTGAGAAGTGAGAAAGACAACTTTCCGTCAAAAAACAGTACCAAGAATTATGAACAGAGACCAACATTGATGCATAAAATACTAAAATTTTCCAGGACGTCAAGGTCAAGTTTCTTCATGTGCACCGAGGGTTGTTTTAGTGGAAGTTTTACGCTCAGAGGATATATGCGTCTAAGCGCTGACTGAGGTTTGATATTGAGTTTAAAATGTCAGTATTTTTCAAAAGTGATAAACAAAATAAAAAATTGTCACTTGTGACGTTTTGCGTAATAAGAGATGCGCTATCAACATGGATTTCGAAGTGGTCGATCCTGCCTCACAAACCTGCTCACATCCACGGAAAGTTGGACGAAATCATTAGAAATGGGTTTGTCAGTCGGTGCGGTCTACATTGAATTTAGCAAAGCCTTTACTTATCGAGGCGTTAACAAAACCCCCGCTCTAGCAAAAACTTCTTGAAAAAAATTAGTTTTTAATCAAATTCTCGACTTTTTGCTTAGAAAATTAAGCTCTTAAGCGACTCGAAATAGGGTTTTCTACCTGGGAGATCATGCGAAGTGAGTCACTTAGCCTTTCTTAACCTCGTCACTTCCCTTCGTAATGAGCAACAGTGAGTGGTTGTGATCTTCTTTGACCTGAGCAAAGCCTTTGCCAAGGTACCGCACAGACGTCTTCTGGTGAAACTGGAAGCCCTCGGCATCCGGCCTTCTCTCCTTGACTTCATTGGTTCCTACTTGTCTAACCGCAGCCATGGGGTTTTAGTAGGTAATAGCTATTCGACGCCTCAGCCGATCACGAGTGGCGTTTTTCAAGGCACGGTTCTAGTTCCCCTTCTCTTCATTCTGCACATAAACGAAATTTAAACTTTACTCACAAGTTCACAAAATTTTGTTTACACTGACTAGATCTCAAGTGCATTTATTCATTTTCTAAAGACTGCCAATTGTTGCGTTGATAAAATCAACACTGAGCTACTTATGCTCTCACGTTGGAGCTGTTGTTGGTAGATGGCCTTTACGTCATTCAAGAGTAGTTTCATGTGTTTTGGCACCACTAAGCTTCCTGGACCCCTAGTATTTCAAAAATAGTACACTTTTAGAGCGATCAGCCATAAGAGACTTAGGTCTAAGTTTCACGAATAAGCTAGCATTACGCCTCATGCAGATTGAATTTCTGCAAAGGCTGCACAGATATGCGGTTTTATATCACATAATTTCTTCCTTCTGGAAATAAAGTTAAACCTATACCGCATGTTTGTTCTTTCTATCCTAGAATACTGCTCTCCCGTATTTGGGCTGATGAACGCCTCTGACCGCGGTAGGATTGAAAAAGTTCAGAGGGTATTTAATCGAAGACTATTTTCTCTCTGGGTCCAGTATCTCCTATACGGATAGATGCCAGTTAGCAAACATATAACTTCTGTGGGTTAGAAGACTCGAAGCCGGACTCTTCTTCATGTTTCGCGTTAACTCTAGCCCAAATCTCCTACGAATTCACGCTCTTGCTCCAGTATATTGACCCTATGCCACTCGAAATTCCTCCATGATCATCTCACCACCCCTTAGCTCCACAACTAATCGTTCTCAGTTTTTTGCCTCCAAATATGCTTTCATCTGGAATTATCTCATACTGCAAATTAGGTTGTCGTCTACATTAACTATTTTTTCAAAACAAAACTACGCAAACATTTAACTTCGGAAGATATAAAGTCCTTATTGTCTGTTTCCTTCCCAAACTCGCAACTTTTATATTTTGAAAAGGGTCCTCCTGGTATTTGATGCAGCTCCCTTGATATTATATTGGTCTCTAATTATTTTTCCATCATCCTCTGCAGAGTCAATCTTTGCATTCACTTTTTCGTCCCCGACCCCTTTTAAACTATCATCGCCAACTTTTGACAACCTTGCTACTTTCCACCGATTTTGCAACCCCGACGATGATATCCAGGTTCAGTTGATGCTCAAGGTGGGTTCTGATTGTTTTTGACTCTTTTAATGGTGGACTATGCAGTCAGCAAGGTCGCATCTCGGTGATGATCTAGTGACCTCTTCTTTCCCCTCTTTCGTTTCGACCGTGTTGCGTGCGATGAGTTCATCCTCTCTCACCTCCATGATGGTTATAAACAGTAGCTCTGACAGTTATATTATCTCTCACACGACAAGGAGCGTTCCGAACCCTCATACGTTGTCAGTAACATCACAATACTATCCCATTGCATAGCACCAATCCCATCAACTCTAGCTTTTAATTTTTCTGAGAAGCAGTTTTATCCTCTTCTTTGTTTTAAATTGGCGGCTTGCCAAACTCTGCCCCCAAATTTAACCATATGAGTTTTCTTACTGCTTCTTTTCCAGTTTACCGTATATGCCAAAGATTGTTGACTATTGTTTTAAAAATTGCAAATCATTCTTAATCGGATATGCCTACCATATTATGCATTTCTGCTTTTAATATGGCTGCTCACATAGTGCAGCAATTATCCACTTTGTTTTAATTTATACCGTGATACTAAGTTTGAAATGACGGGGCTCTCTGGGCCTTAAATATACAATTTATTCATTTAAATTTGTCAACAATTTCTGACAGGCCACCTCGTCAGGGAGTCCGTTCCATGCTCCAACGACCCTCTGAAAAGGCGTTCCGACGGACGTTGATATGGACCAACTTCCTCTGCAGTTTAAAGAGATGACCCCACAAACATTCCGTCGCGGCCAATCCAAAAAAGTAAGCAAAATCTAGGGCACGCTCGCGGCCGCTCACAATCCGGCAGGTTTGGATGAGGTCAAAGTGTAGTTACCTGTAATTGAGAGGAAACAAATCACGTTTAGGCAGTCTGGCTTCGCAAGGCAGATGATTAAGATTCGTAAACATGTTCGTAGCCCTCGCCTTCACCCATTACAGCTGAAGTTAATCCTTCTTAGACCACGAAGGCCAGTCCTAGTTGGCATATTTCAAGTGAGATGCAACAAATACCCCATAGATTTTTGGGAAGAGTTCCTTATCAATCTGCACAAATCCACGTCTGAGCGCAAATAAGACACGTGTCGCGTGTTTAGCTCTCTTTAAACACTGTGAAGATGGTTTAAGTGAGGAGTTTATTACAACAACGAGGTCCTTTTGTTCCACGACAATTAAAAGGGGCTGCCCATTGAGAATGTATTAGCAGAAATCATTATCCTCACTGGTCCTTCTAGTACGCAGTATTAGGACTACACGCACTCCCAACGTTAAAATTTAAGAGCCAACGAGCAGACCAGTTGCTAAGATGTTTGAGATCCTCTTAAAGTACGTGCCTATTAGCATCATATCTAATGGCCTTCCAAAATTTGACATCGTCTGCAAACATGACGGCGCTGCAACCCAGGTCGTGAATGCGGAGCCTTGAGGGACACCACTTAGAACCGGAGTAGGTGTTTCTTTAGAGGTATCGACGCACACAGTTTGCAATCTTCCTGTAAGAAAATCTGCGATCCATGTCAGCACCATTCCTCTTATGCTAATTTCAAATAATTTGTAGATGAGACGTTTGTGTGGGACACTGTCAAACGCCTTCTTGTAATCAGTTTAGATGACGTCAAACCTACCATCTTCGTCCATTGTTCGAGTCCAATGCTCTGTGGAGAGCCAAAAAAATGGAAAGACAGGAGCGATTCTGTCTGAAGCCATGCTGCAGCTCAGAGAGTAATCGGTTTTCCTCAAGGACGTTCATGGTCGCCTTCATAAATAATGATTCCATTATTTACAGCGAAGGGAGGTAATGCTGACAGGCCGATACTTGTTGACATTCGATCGAGCCCCACTCTTGTATATGGGGTATATATTTGTTGCCTTCATTTCGGATGGCAGTTTGTCTGATTCTAGTGATGAATTAAAATATATGCGCTAGTGGTTTAGAGAGTTCGTTGGCCAGTTCTTTCAAGATATTTGCCGGTAACTAATCTGGACCAGATGACTTCGCTTCTTTCAGATTTTGCAGATCTCATTACACGACAGGTGGCGGGAAGAGTATTAATTTGAGCACTGGACCGGCGTCTATAACAGCACTGCTGACATGGTTAAGCTGAAGTTCAGGTTCTCTAGCGTTAACCGAGGCAAAATAACTGACCCAAGTGCTCGGCCCTCTCACAATTTTCAACGACTTAACACCATTCCCATCCATAGGTACTGCGACGGGGTCCTGGTTCTTCAATCTATAATTGATATAATGGAATACCATTTAAGGCTTATATTCCGCCTGCTGGAAAATTCTTGATCCATACTTCTTCCTTGCCTGACGTATCATTTTTTTGACAACATTTCGCTGGTGACGAAATTCCTCGAGATATTTTGCTGACCCTGTTTCCCTTCCATTTTTTTAGGTTTCTTCTTTAATGGTCTGTTTAGTCCTCTTGTTGACTAGGCAGGGTGACTAGTCTTTTATTGCACCTTCACTGGACAAAACCGTTTAATCAGATCGAGTTAAATCGTCTTAAACGATCGCCAGTCACCTTCCCAATTCCCTTTGAGAAAACAATCCCATTTCACGGACATCAGTTCTTTCTTCATTGCGTTAAATTCGGTCTTCCATATATTTCACTTGCCTTGTGTTCTCTTCTGGCGCTGAGAATAAAGGGATTTATCCCATAACAGGGAACTATGGGCTCTTACCGACAGATGCCAAAGACTACACTTCATCAATTTTAGAGAGTTCCTTCGTCAAGATTAGGTCCAGGCAATAGGCTCTCTGGTTCTCTCTAAATGTCCTTGGTATGTTAACCTTCTGTGCCAAAAGTTGGTCGAGAGTAAGATCCATTAGTTTGCTACCGAAGGAAGTTGGCGCACCGTCAACTTTCAGATTTACCCAGTCTATTGTATTTGCATTGAAATCTCCAGCAATAAGCACCTCCTGGTAACTTGCAACTTCCTTGACAAAATGAAAGCGTGACATATCAGCTGGACTTGGAAGGTTAAGCGGTCTGTAGATCGTCGAGAATTGTAGGTTATGTGAACAAACGTTTTTAATCTTTATCCAGAGAAATTCATATTCGAGGAAGAGGGCGTGCGTTCGTTCGACTGCCGAGATTCCTGTCCTAACGTAAACGGTCACTCCACCTCCCTGTATCTTTTCACGATCTCTTCGAAACAGCTGGCCTTGAGCCACTTTTCCGTTAAGGCAACAACATCGGGGGTTCGGTCTGAGACTTGTGCCTTCAGTGCTTCTACTTTTGAAATTAGACTTTGAGAACCTGTAAACAAACATCTCTATTTTAGACTGGGCAACTCCTCCATATAGACTTCTGTTCATTTTGTGGGATTGAATGCTAGAATCTGTCAGTGCTTCGCGACACGAACGGCTTTCCATCCCGCCCAGACCGCAGCCTGATGAGTGGTCGTCAACCGAGTTTTGGAGCGCCTTCCTTTTGTTATACGAGCTCTGTATAGCTGGGTAATTCGTATTTAGTGTCCTCCGTCTCGGTGAGGGCCCACCTTGAGGATGTATAGGTTCTGCCACAAGAAAGACCTCTTCATCACTTTTATCTCCCGTCCTTTATTTGGAGCCAGTTTCCCTTTGTTTGGTTCTCCATTTCAGTTCTATTGTCAGCATCCTCATTTTGTGCCTTTCCATCGGTTTGTAATCTGGCTGAAAAAAACATCCCTGTGTGAGCCACAGATAGCTTTTCTCCGTTCTAGGAGGCGTGAAGCCTGAGCATCATATTCAAGAATAAGTTTAAGAGACCTTGGAAATTATTGTTCATGTGAATCACCCGCTTTCCCTAAACGGAATGCTTTATGCTCGGTAACGCATTCGCCACCTTGAAGAATCAAATTTGAGTATGCGCGGAAAAGACTGAGGTGATGCTCTATCCTTTCCTTTGCAATCAGTGAAATGGACTCAGGAGCGCCTTTAATAAGGAGATTGCGTTTTTGGTCAAAATGTCTATTTGGTGACTTGGTACTCTAATTTGTTTAATAGAGCATCAGTATCAGGAAGCATTCTACTTTGGTTGACGATGTGATTTGCATCATTACGAGCAACGATTCCTTAAGGTAATGGCGAACTCCTTATGGGAACTTCGCCAAATTTGTCATGCACTTGCTCCTGTATTACCAGCACAGAATTCCGCTTGAGCAGCTATCGGTAAAAAGAACTTTGTTCGGAGTTGTAAGTCATTTTTTGTGAAATAATCTTGGCCTTTTTTGACTTTGAATTCTTCGTCTTCGATCCTTCAATTTCGACAAGCTTTTCAACGTCGCCCTTTTTATGTCATCCGGCAACGATGCCCCATATGTTTGTGTAACTAGAGCATTACTGATTCTGGCTGAGCTGGATGGCAGTAGTAAGGAGCATGAGCTTGGTTGATCTCACTTTCGAAGGAAGGAAATGTCTACTGATTTACTGAGCTCTGTAGACGTAATGTCTTTAAGATCTACATTAGGTATTGTTTAGGAAGCTATGTTTGCATACGTACTTTATTTTGTTGGAATTCTCGTTGTTATGGGTGCTTTTTGCCGAATGAACAATGAACCTTCTATTTTAAGATCAGCCAATTCTCGTTTCAAGTAACTTATCTCTTTCTCCGCCAAAAGGAATTTCTGTAGGAGACTTAAACACCCCATGCAAGTTTCGTTCTCGTAGGTGACATTCATTAGTGTTATCAGGGTTTTTGCTTACTTTGCAGGATGAGAAGTAGTAACAAAATATCTGTCTTTGGCAGGAGGAGAAGTAGTAACAGAATAGCAGTCTTTGCCATCTTTTTCTGTTTGTATACCATTTTGTTTGTCAGTTTTCCGTATGGATGTGGTGGATTGGTTGAATGCGTCGCCACATGTTTCTTCGACGAGGGTTCAGCCCCCGACCGGGGCACCAATTTTTTTCTCCACGCAGATGAATCCTGAGCGTCTGTGTTTTCCATTACTTTAAGAGTTCTATGATAATGCATGTAATTTATAAATTTTCTAAAATAAATGGACTAGGGTGCAAGAATATCCAGCAGTCAGATTTCTAAGAAGCATACAACGACTCAGCTGTTGTTATGACAGGTGGATAGATGTTTTATTTGAGTACCATGAAGGGCGCTGTCACTGTTAACCAAGCCTAAAACCAAAACAAATTGCTTTCGTATTTCAGCTCCTTTGAGTTTACGAGGTTTTAATCTCTACCTTAGTGTAGAAGACAGGATGGTTTGGAATAATTCTTGAGTGAATTTTCCAGTCTAAATTTGGGAGTAATTTACTTGGACTTAACGATTCTGCGGCTATCCAAATATTCCTTCACTGAGGATTACTCAACGTCCAGGGCGTTATCCCTACGAGAAATATAAGCTTTAACGTTCACCTGCTTCCAAAATTCACGCCAGCGGTGTGCTACTTCCCTAATAGCAATGAAATACGATTCGAAGTTCGACCGGTCATTCGGCACACGTAGCTGGAATTTGATTGGTTGCTAGTGCACCTTAATGATGCGTTGCTAAAGGCGCAAAAGAATGTGCGCAGCGTTATTGACAAATCGATCGGGCACTAAGCTGTTAATCCCACACGCGCCGGGCCACGCCATTTCCTGCGCTCTTATGCTGCGACGCGGACGCTTAACAGCCTGCACCCCTGTTCTGTCTACACAGCGTTTTTTGATTTTTTTGCAGTATGTTTAGAGCAGTATCTAAGAGACCATTTAGGAGACGGGCCCAGAAAGGCTTTCTGTAGGATTTATGCCAAATTGCCAAGAATATGAGGGAAATATATCCGTCCGACTCATCATCATCGTCGTGGCATCTGACATCCTCCTCTAGTTCGTCATTTGACGACTCGGACGCTGAGATTTCCTCTGCTGATGAGGAGACAAGTTATAATGGCTATGGTATCTAACGCGGCCGCAAACAAATCTTCAAGCACACCTACAACTGAAGAGGAACCTACGGTACCAAAGGCTCTGAGTTCATGGGCAATATGCTCGCGTAATCCACTGATTCATCTGAACAGTCTTCTGAAGATAATCAGACGGCTGACCTCGGACATTCCTACAGACGCACGAACGCTTTTGGGTGGGGCCAGTGATGTTTAAACGGTAACGACAATGGGCAGTGGTGAGAACGTTCATTTCGGACTTGCAAAACAGTTAACTGAGCAGTTTCGAGACCCTACCAGGCGTCTAATAGGCAAAAGTGTTGTAACTTATTTAGCTATTGATGGGCTCCTTATACAGAAGAAAACTAAGCGCGGATTTCGGCCTATCCTAGGTAGAATTATGGAGCCCTGTTTTAGTGAAATATTTGTTGTGGGAATTTACTGTGGCTATGGAAAGCCTTAAGATGTGCAAACGTTCTGTAGGCCCCTCGCTAAAGAGTTAAAATCTTTGGCCAGAGATGTCTTCGTGTCGAAAATATCAAGAGAACCCTGGATTTTCTTTTAGCAGCCGTAATTTGTGATGCTCCAGCGAGAGTTTTTATTAAGCAAATTAACAAGTTGAACGCCTATTATGGCTGTGAGAGATGTAGCGTTAAAGGCGATTACGTAGATAAAGTAGTATATGATAGTGTCTCCGAGCGTTTGAGGACGGATGCCAATTTCCTCTCCGTTATAGATGACTGCCATCGTATCGGCGAATTGCCATTGCACGCATGTAAGTTGGGAATGATTACTTCCTTTCCTTTAGATCCTCTACATTTAGTTTACCTGGGTGTTATATGACGGATTCTGAACTTGTGGCTGAAAAGCCCATGAGAAGCGCATTTCCGGTTGTCACCTGAAACGATAAATACGGTGAATTATAGGTTAAAGTCGTTGAATGCCTACTTGCCACGGGAATCGTCACAGCACGCAAGGTCCTTTTCTGATTTCGATACCTGGAAGGGCTCTGAACTGCGGCCGTTTCTACTGTACACCGGTAAATTCAGCCTTAAAGTTATCCTTCCCAAAAGATATTGGAAACACTTTTTACTATTGTTCACGGCAATAAGCTGTCTTGTTCATCCCCATTCGTGCAAAGAATGGATGCCCTTCTGTAAACAGCTGTTTAAAAATTTTCTTAGAAAAATATTCATCCTTATTTGGCAAGTCGGAAATGGTGTACAATGTTCACAGCATTGTTCATCTACCGGATGATGACCAACGACATGGTCCCCTTGATATTTTCTCGTCTTTCCCTTTTGAAAGTTATCAAGGAAAAAAATGAAGCGCATGCTTAGGAAACCAACGCAGCCACTTCAGCAAGTTGTCCGTAGGCTAGGAGAATTGCAGGCAGAGTGGCGGCTAATAAGTGGTCTATCAGAATGAATTTCTATCTATGAACACCACGATGGCCAACTACCACCATCGGGTGGTTCGGTTTATCAAGAACAATAGGTTGATAATTGGTACGAAGCCATTAAAAAGGTAACTTCTGGTAGGGGACGTAGTCACAGAACCACAGGTCACAGGCATTCATCACGTAAAGCTTGCCATCGATGGTACATGCAATGTCATATACAAGAAATGTGGCGTTTGTAGGACCTAAAGTTAGAGGTGAATGCTTTGCGGTGACTTCTAGAGGAAAATTTGGGGAGCTGCGCGACCCATGCACCCCAGCCGTCATCAAGAGGTCACATATTTAAACTAACGTTGACCCTTGATGAAGTAGACACCTTTACCAAAGACGTCGCAGAAAAATATCATTAAGGGAGCAATTGTTAGGTAGCCGGCACATTATTAACTATCTTACTAGGTTACGTATTTGGCCTCACTCGATGGTGATAGCTTCAGCTGTTATTCTGTTATTCTGAATTAGAAAAGCTCATTAATTTCTTGATCATGTGTACCACAGAGGTATTTAATAGGTGAAATAATCCACAAAATGGCAACAGATTTCAGCTGGAAATGGCTTTCGAGAATGCCTTTAAGAAGGCAAACAATCGCCTATACAAAAGGGGTCTTAAGGCTACCCTCGGCAAGATTCTTGAGGGCCAGTCAAATTGCTCAAAGGGAATTGGGAGGATGACTGGCGATCGTTTAAGACGATTTCACTCGATCTGATTAAACGGTTTTGTCCAGTAAAGGTGCAATAAAAGACTAGTTACCCTGTCTGGTCAACAAGAGAACTAAACAGGCAATTAATGAAGAAACATAAAAAATGGAAGGGAAACAGGGTCAGCAGAATATCTCCAGGAATTTCGTCACCAGCGAAATGCTATCAAAAAAATGATACGTCAGGCAAGAAAGAAGTATGGATCAAGAATTTTCCAGCAGGCGGAATATAAGCCTTAAATTGTATTCCATTATATCAATAGTAGATCGAAGAACTAGGACCCCGTCGCAGTACCTATGGATGGGAATGGTGTTAAGTCGTTGAAAATTGCGAGAGAGCCGAACACCTGTGTCGGTTATTTGCCTCAGTATTAACTAGAGAAACCGAGCTTCATCTTAGCAATATCGGCAATGCTGTTGTTTTCGCCGGTCCAGTGCTTGAATATTTACTCTTCCCGCCACCTGTCGTGTAAAGAGAACTGCAAAATCCGAAAGAAGCAAAGTCATCTGTTCCGGACCGTCTTCTACACTGATTACAAGAAGGGGTTTGACAGTGTTCCACACAAACATCTCATCTACAAATTATCTGACATTGACATAAGCGGAATGCTGCTGACATGGATCGCAAATTGTCTTACAGGAAAATCGCAAACACCTACTCCGGTTCTAAGGGTGTCCCTCAAGGCACCGTCTGAGGGCCTTTATTCCTCCTTGAGAGAAAGAGGAAATCACTTTTTGAAGTATCATGTAACATTTTCATCAAAATATAAATGGGTCCATTCACTAAGATAATAGAATAAGTGAACATACTATGCACGAATTAAAGACTCGAAAATAAACATCTAGTGGGGAGACAGTTCCAATCTCAGCTGCTGTATTTCAGTCTCTTTATACGTATGGTAGCATGCTAAAAATGGCAAATGGAGCGCTGCTATGCCGATGTACGGCAGGCTATATAACAAAGGCCTCGGCGCATCGGACGGGAAGACTTCACTGCAATCAGCTCAGAGTGAAGGGGATGGGTTACATCATCAGGAATTCGCCCAGCAAATTGTTTGACTGTTTTGAAGTGCCTTTTTGTTATCAAATCCACTAAAACAGCATAAGAAACACTGGCAGCCGTAGGGAGGATTCAGAAGATATGTTTTAAAATCAAGAAAGCCTTTTTAAAGCAAAGCTGGTTAAATCACGGGAGAACAATAAAGGATGAGGGGAAGAATACATACCTCTATAAATCCCCATATAAGGATTTGAGGTGTGTGGTAGGAACGTAAACGGCGGATGTAGTATAGAAGTTTACAAATGATTGTGAAAAGAGTATCAATATGTTGAAAGAATGAAAGATGAGATGTCAGAGTAACACCAAAGTACCGAAAACAAGATACCTCGTTGGGAAGAATGGCTGAGGATGCAGAACTAGGAGGTGCTTGCCGGTAAAAAAAACATTGAACATAATTCTCATGGTTGAGTTAAACACCATTATCTGACGACCAAGCTGAGACATGGTCAAGGCCATCCCTCAGAGACTGGAGATGTGTTTGATTTTTAAGAGGCTGACCAACCACCATATTGTCGGCATATTTGATGTACAGAAAGTCGTTTTGTGATCTCAAATCATCAGTATGAAGGGAGAAGAGGTGAGGGGATAGGATGGCACCTTGAAGAACACAGCAGTTGTTTGGAAGGACAGTAGATTTCCGCTAGCCGGATTGTACGGATTGAGTGAGGGAAGTACAATAGTCGTCGAGTCAAGAGACAACTCAGCCGAGAGAGCAACACGTAGATGTTTTTGTAAGGAGGAGATGGCGTGGGATGGTGTTGAAGGCGGAGGAGTAGTCACGAAATGCATATGCGTGCGCACGGCAACCCTTATTTTAAGCTCGTAGAGTCGAATGTGCCACAAGGGCAATGGCGTCTAGGGTACTACGCCGGGCCTTATATGCAAATTGTAATGGGTCGGAGAAATTGGTGGAAAATGGTTTAATTGTGTTGAGAGCGACTCTCTCAGCAAGCTTTAGTTAAGCAGAAGGGCAGGCAATTTGACGGAAAGACTAAGGACCAAAATGAGTGGACTTTTTATGGAAAGACGTGATTCTTACTGAATGTCAAATATCAAGAATCCTTTACTCTATGAAGGACATGTTTATAAGGTTTGTCAAAAATGGGGCAATCTGAGAGAAGCTTTATTTTAAAACCGCAGCAGCAGCCCAGCAGCTGTTGAACCATGGACCTTTTTCGGGTGTTTCTCCACTTTTGCCACTGACAAAGGAGAAAAAAGCTTGTAAGAAGCGTAAGTTTGTTTGTAGTGGGATTGGGGTCAATATAAGTATGGATAAATGTTCATTTAGAGAGTCTACACCAGCATCAACATGTGCCAGTTTATCACATTGGCCATAAGACGCTTAAGATTCCTCTAGAGTTCAGCAAAGAAAAGCCGAAAAGAAGGTGTGGACGGAGAGACAAAAAGCTTACTAACAAAAAATCCTTTAGTATGGACCTCCCACATTTTATTAAGATGTTAACATCCTTTAGACTGCCACGGAGGCTAAGCTTGTAGAGTAATTCTTTTTTAAGTCTTAAAATATTTTAGATAGGGAGAAGAAGTTCTGTTAGATCGGATCATAACGGTATCAAGAGGACAAAAAATATTATAAATTTATTTTAAAAATATTGTTAAAAAGCTGGAGCACGGCTGGACATTAGATTGACTGAGGAAGAAGGGGATAGCGCACGATATACAAGTCTGAAGAAGGCAAATGTTTTCCGGTGATGTGTCGCGAACCTTAATTATCATTTCGGGTTTGCGTAGCAGCGCAAGCGTAGAAGCGGGATAAATTTATGGAAGGCCTAATGATACAAAATTATCGGAACCGGACAATGGAGCTCTGTTCTAAATACAGAAAACTTTGGGTTGGTTGGTCAAACGTGATCAAGAGGGGCATCAGCTCGAGTATAAATGGAACAAGGTCATCAAAGCCTAACTACGTAAACGGGCGTTTATTTGCACGATTAAAGTCGCAGGTCAATAAAGCAAGTTTTGTGGAAGAAACTTAAAACAACGTGTAAGCGCACTTTCACAGGTAGATACGGAATATAAATACTAACAAATATAATGCCCTTAAAATAATTAACAGTCGGCGCTTACATATGACAGCGATAACGTCCATCAACTCTTCAGAGTACGAAAATAAGGACTCATCGAAATTTTAAAACTATTGATATTAGACACCAACCTTATAAAATGTACGTTATGCCTGGCCTAGAATACTACTCTGCCTTCTGCGCGCTAGCGAACGGAAGAAAATAGAATCGATCCAGCACTTCTTCACGAAAAGAATTTTATCGTTGAAGCACCGTAATCTGTCGTATCAAGAACGCTGTGGGATTGTAAACATTGATCCCTTATGGTTTCACCGAGTGCAGAAGGGACTCTTTTTACTGTTTACGTTTTGAATAGTCGTACATTTAATCCCCTTAACACTGTGAGGTAGCTTGACCAACCTCGGCGCAGCAGTCATCACAATGTCTTTTTATTTCTTCCATTAGCTCGCACAGTTAAGTATTGTCGATTTATTTTGGTAAACTCCATAGCCATGTAGAATAAACTACCACATAATATAAATATCCAGTGAAGTTATTCTTTGTTTAAGAGAACTTTTACTAGTTTTTCTGCATTCAGAACAGTTTCCAAGAATTCTGGGCGCCGACACGGTAGAATCTATTTTCCCGTTTGATGGAGTGCGTGGCATCTGAACCCTATCCCAGGTCTTACCTTGATGGATACGGCACCGTCTCTGCAGCCTGCACCCGTTGATTTCTTCGCCAGACAGTAAACAACCGTACACGGATGCACTCTAGCCCGGGCAGAATCCCGGTTCCTAACAAAGACAGAGAGACTACAAACAGACTGCACTTGTGTTAGCCCTTCCCTGATTTGAACTGCTATCATCCTTACAGGCGGCAGATTTTCTCCTGAATAACATTTAGATAGGAAAAATACTTAAAATGATATATATTCGGGAGTTTGTTTCACTGCCAGCATGATCCCCACTGAATATTTCATCTAACAATGTCTGTCGACCGGCATCAAATACACCTTTTACTATTATAACAGTTAAAACACAATTCTTTGTTGACCAAAATGGCCACCCCTACGCCTCTACTGGAGGATTAAGATTTTTGATCTGCTCGAAAGCAACAGAAAGACGGGTGGCTAATTAGTTGTGCGTCAATGTCACTATTAAACCATGTCTCTTGATGACAAATCACTTCAGTCTAACTGTGTGCTTTTTTTCAAAAAAAGTCACTCCATCTCATTAGTTTTGTTGAATATCGAACAACAATTTGTTGACAGGAAGCCTGGAATTGAAAGTTGACACTTCAAGGTAATTTGCCATCCGCAGCGGTGTTTTGTTCTGCTGCGCAGATTTTGTTGATAAAAACGTGCAGAACTGAGAAAGAGGGGATTACAAATCCAACATATTGGCCGAAAAGTGCAACAGCTGGTATCGTGGAAAATATTCAGTAAATTATTCAGTTTACGTGATCTCAAATAGGTGCTAGCGTATTTGTAGAGATGACCTTATAAACATAGTTCAGTAAAAAAAATGAGCGTAAAAAGATTAGGACATCAAAGAAAAATAGGAAGAGGAGTATACAGTTACCGAAAATGTATTCTTGAATGGAGAGCAGTGTACATTAGCGACTGTGTCGACGACATCGGTTGCAGCACCGTCATGTTTGCAGATGATGTTAAATTGTGGAGGGCCATCAGATACGTTGCCGATAGTCAAGCACTTCAAGAGAGTCTAAACCGTCTCAGCAGCTGGTCTGCGCGTTGCCTCTTAAATTTTAACGTTGGGAAGTGTGTGGTCCTAAGACTCCGTACCAGAAAGGCAAGTAAGGAGAATGATTTATACCAATACCTTCTCATTGCGCACCCCTTTCGATTTTTGAGGAACAGAAGGGCCTCGATGTTCTAATAAACTCCTCAATTAAAACATCTTTACAGTATTAAAAGGCAGCCGAACACGCAACACAGGTCTAATTTGCGCTCAGACGGGGATTTATGTAGATTGATAAGGCACTATTCCAAAAAACTTACCGGGCACTTGCTTGATCTCACTTGGAATATACCGTGCAGGTCTGGCGTCCGTAATTTAAGAGGGATTATCTACAGCTCGAATGGATGCAGGTGTGGGGCTACGAAGATAGTCCAGAAGCTGAGTCTTCTGCCATACGAAGCCAGACTTGCTGAACTTGATTTGTTTCCTCTCAATCACAGGCAACTACGTGGTGACCGCATCCAAACCTACCAGAATGTCCGAGTATGCCCTAGAATTAGCTGACTTCTTCGAATTGGCTAGGACGGAAAATCTTTGGGGTCATCCTTTTAAACTGCAGAGGATGTTGGTCCACACGGACGTCCATCGGAACTCCTTTTCGCAGAGGGTCGTTGGAGCATGGAACGGACTCCCTGACGAGGTGGTCCTTTCAGAAACTGTTGACACATTTAAATGCAAACTAGATACTCTTTTTCTGAGAAACTATTTTACATATAGTGAATATTATGTCAGTACCGGCAGCTTGCGCCTGGCCATCACATATCTATGACTGTACATTTACATTAGTCAGATTTATAGTTGTAGACGTTTATTATGTTTCCATTTTGAATGTTAATAGTATGCTCAAGGTCAAAAGCCTAATTCCCCCAATAAAGTCACTTGAATGTGATAAAAATTGCTTCTTGGATGTTATGGTTGAGAGCGTTGTAGTGTTTAAAGAAGAATGGATGAATATTTACTTCATGAGCATTTATTTAGTCGAGCTCAATGACCAATATACTATAGCGATATCACCATGTAACATTTGCATATTTTGCTAGCCCCTATGACTGAATGTTCCTTCATCAAGGACTTGGGCTTAAGCTACACAAATTAATTTAATCCTTTGCCTCATGCTAATTGAATAACGGCCAAAGCTGCTCAGATTTGCGGATTTATTTTTTATAATTTCTACCTTCCTGAAATTAAATTAAGACTGTATCGTACTTCCCATTTTTGAATGTTGCTGTCCTTTTTTCGGTTTAATGAACGAATCTAGCCATTCAAAAATTGAAAATGTCCAAAGACATTTCACAAAAAATCTCCTATATCCGACTCTTTCAAATACGTACTACTTAACTAGATTCCAGCTGATAAACCAAAAATTACTTTGGGTCAGGAGACTAGAAGCAGGCTTTTGTCTCCTTTTTTGACTTAATACTAGCTCAACTCTCCCCAAGCTTTCTGTCATCACCCCCGTTAGTCTTCCTAATAAACTAAGAAATTCCGCACTTATAATATATCCTCCTGCATCCTCCACGGGAAAAAGCTCTCTATTCTTTGCTTCTAGATATAGCTATCTGTAGAATAACTTGTCTATTGAATTAAGGCCAGTAACTAGTCTAAATGCATTCAAGCGAAGACTGCACATTTATCTTAACACTGATTCTCTCAAGCTTTTATTTTCCTTATCTCTTCAGAGCAGCTTTCTCCATGACTCCGAGAAAAGACCATCAGGGAATTTAAGTGACCCTCTTGAAAATATTTTTGCTCTACCTCGACTCCCTCATAAACTATGATGTCTCCTTCTATCACAAGTCATTCAAAAGATGAAGATATTTGGACGTAAACATCCGGACATACACAATCGTTTCTTTGGATACTGACCATCATCAAAATTCAATTCTGGATCCTAATATGATGAGGCCTCAAGTTCACTGACGCCTTTTCATGAGATTTTGTTTCATGTGCCACAGTGAACAAGAACGTACCATATAATAATAATAAATTGTATATTTTAGGCCCAGACGGCCCCATCATTACAAACTTAGTATCGTGGTTTTAAATAAATACAAATGAATAATTGCTGCGCTATGTTAGTATCCATATGAGCAGCAGAAATGAGTAGTATGGTAAGCATATCCGATTCAGAACGATTTGCCATTTTTAAAACAAAAGTCAACAATCTTTGTCATATATGGTGAACTGGAAAAAAAGCAGTAAATAAAACCTCCTACGGTTGAATGGAGGCGGAGTTCGGCGAGCCGCCAATTTAAAAAAAAACCAGGAGAAAATATCTGCTTTGCTAAAAACTTTATAGCTATATGCAATGGGATAGTATTTTGATGTTGCTGACATCGTATGAGGGTTCGGAACGCTCCTTGTCGGGTAAGAGATAATATAGCAGTCAAAGCAGCTGTTAATAAACACCAGTGCAGGTGAGAGATTAGGAATTCATCGTAGACAACAGAGCTGAAACGAAGAGAAGACAGTAGAGGTCACGAGATCATCATTGAGATGCGACATTGCTGAATGCATAGTCCACCAATCAAAGAGGCGAAACCATCAGAACCCGCCTCGATCATCAACTGAACCTGGAGACCATCGTTAGGGTTGCAAAATCGGAGGAAAGTATCAAGGTTGTCATGAGTTGGCGATGCTAGTTTAAAAGGAGTGGACAAAAAAGTGAATGCCAAGATTGACTCTGCGGAGGATGATGGAAACATTTTAAGAGACTAATATAATATCAAAAGAGCTGCCTCAAATACCAGGAGGACCCTTTTCAAATCCAAAAGTTGCGAGTTTGGGAAGGAAACAGACAATTAGTACTTTATATCTTTCGAAATTAAATGTTTGCATAATTTGGTTTTGAAAATAGCTAATTTAGACGGCAACCTAATTTCCAGTTGAAGATTATTCCATATGAAAGCATATTTGGAGGCAAAAAACTGAGAACGGTTATTTGTGGAGCTAAAGGGTGGTGAAATGATCATGGAGGAATTTAAAGTGCCATAGGGTCGATCTACCGGAGTGAGAGCGTTAATTCATGGGAGATTTGGGCTAGAGTTAACGTGAAACAGGAAGCAGAGACCGGCTTAGAGTCTTCTAACCCACATAAGTTATATGTTTGCTAACTGGCATCTATCCGTATAAGAGGTACTGTATCCAGGAATAGAAAATAGTCTTCGAGTAAAAACCCTCTGAACTTTTTCAATCTAACTGCGGTCAGAGGCGTACATCAGCCCAAAGAGGGGACAGCAGTATTCTAGGATAGGAAGAACAAACATGCAGTATAGGTTTAACTTTATTTCCGGAAGGAAGAAAATATATGATTTAAAACCACATATCTGTGCAGCCTTTGCAGAAATTCGATCTGCATGAGGCGATAATTCTAGCTTATTCGTGTAATTTTGAACTAACTCTCTTATAGTTGATCATTCTAAAAGTGTACCATTCTGAAATACTCTGGGTCCAGGAAGCTTGGTTGGGCCAAAACACATAAAGCTATTCTTGGATGGCGAAAATTCCATCTACCAACTAGAGCTCCAACGTGATAGCATAAGTAGCTCAATGTTGATTTTATCAACGCAACTATTGGCAGTCTTAAGAAAATGAATAAATGCACTTGAGATCGTCAGCGTTAACAAAATTTTGTGAATTTGTGAGTAAATTTTAAATTTCGTTAATGTACAGAATAAAGAGAAGGGGACATAGAACCGGGCCTTGAAAAACGCCACTCGTGATCGGCTGAGGCGTCGAATAGCCATTACCTACTAAGAAATTCTGGCTGCGGTAAGACAAGAAGGAACCAATGAAGTCAAGGAGAGAAGGCCGGATGCCGAGGGCTTCCAGTTTCACCAGAAGACGTCCGTGCGGTACCTTGGCAAAGGCTTTGCTTAGGTCAAAGAAGATCACAACCACTGACTGCTGCTCATTACGAAGGGAAGTGACGAGGTTAAGAAAAGTTAAATGACACACTTCGCATGATCTCCCAGGTAGAAAACCATATTGCGAGTCGCTTAAGAGCTTATTTTCTAAGCAAAGTCGAGAATTGGATTAAAAATAATTTTTCCAATATGTTTTGCTAGAGCGGGGTTTTGTAAACGCCTTGATAAGTATTTACGTCCGAACGAGATCCCGACTTGAAGACGGGAAGAATAATAGATGTCTTCCATGAGTCAGGAAAGAATCCGTGTAGAAGATAAACAGAATATATGGCTAAGCAATCGGGGAAAGCACGGCACTCTCTTAATAAATGAGTTTGGAATACCTTCAGTTCCCGAAGATTGCGAGTTTTTTAGACGAATTATTCGCTTACGAATGAGTTCTAAGGAGAAATCAATGGTCCTGATAACGTTGAATGAGGATGCCTGAAACGTCAGAACCGGTTCAGATTCCATCGTAAGATAATTTGCAAAGAACGCACTTAACTGTTCTGCTTTCTCAGAGTTCTTGAGAACGAAGTTCTTGTCTTCGTTTTGGAATGGAGGTATTTTTATAACCTCGTTTAGAGGAGGATCGACGGTGGAACAGTTGAGCTACAGATTTTGCAGAGTTTGGCTCGCTGCGTGCGCAAGATTCCCTCGGTCTGTAACGTGCAAGACGAATCTTAGAGGCTAATTCAAACATCTCTGCAATCCTTAGATGTACAGATAACAAACTACTACATTGATCTTTCAACTAATTCCTCAATTTCTTTAGTCGTGGCAAAAGAAAGTGAGCAACTGTGGATTCCAAAACGTAGGGCTTGACTATATTGGTTGGCACAAGTTCCAGGATGTTATTTGAAACGACTGACATGAAGTCACGATGACCTGCTGCGTCGTTCATGGAGGAGAGATTTTCCAGTCCAATTAGTCCAAAAAGTTACTAATAAAGCTCATATCTGCTGTTAACATAACTGAACTGGAAATTAACTCGGTTGCAGGAGTGGTGGAATAATTGGGTTTTGTGGTGCAACGTCGTTAAGTCTACAATATTTCGCTTAGGGAACCTATCCTGATCTGCCGACAGTAGAAGCTCCTCTTCCAACTTTGAAGCCTTACAAGACGTTGAAAACCAAATAGAAATTCCCTACGAGCACCAGCCCCGCCTGCCCCCCTGGCCCAGGGGGGCAAAGTGGCGGGGCCAGTTGGGGCCAAGTCGACGGTTTGGCCCCCTCACTAGAAAAATTTGCGCAGCGGGACCCCACGATTTTCTCGCATTAGCAGCCCCTTTTCCTTTATATCGAACGCCCACCGCACATGGCCTTCCGCATCCTAATTGGTCACTACTGATATACCCCTAATTATTTTTCTATTAACGGCCCAATTTAATACAATTAATATGGCTTACGTTTGGATCAATTTAAGCCATTCCTGCGATGTACCCACTCACTCATGAAATAGGATATGTGAAGATTATGAACATTATGAAAAAAGTTATAAATAACAAAGTTAGGATTACATTAATATCATGAAGTTAATAAAGTTTAAACCTGAAATACGTTAAGTGAAAAGACAGTGAGATACTTACCATTTCTTCGGACGCAGACTGCGTGTGCAACAAGGGAATGAAAATAAAGTGATCATCAATATTAAAAGCGACATATTTACATATAATATCTGATAGGGTTGCAGTCGAAGGACTAGTTACCAAAGTTGAGGCTTTAAACCTGAAAAGGCTAGAAGAAGAAATGGATGTTGTAAAAAAGTGACAGCAGTCAACAAACGGACGGTATTGTATTCCATTAGTGGTAATATATGTCAGAACACACGGTCTGCCACCGATAAGTACTACGTTGTCCGGCGCTTCTGTCGACATTTTTTTAGAATTAAGAATTTATATTTGGTTAGCACTGGCAAGGCACTGTCTAATCAAACATTGGTAACGAAATAAAGTTATGACAATGTGTGCGAATTAAATGTAAAAATACATAACTTGTCCTGCTATGTCAACAGTTAGCAATGTTTTAAAATTAATGGTGAACTAGAAAAAATACGCAGTGAAAAAATAACTCCTTCCATAAAAATGGAGGCAGAGTTCAATAGGCCTTCATTTTTGAATAGAAGGTAGGAGAAAAAAACGGCTTAGGAAAAAATGGTCAGGTGATAGAGTAGGGTAATACTGCAGTAGCATTTCAGAATGAGATAATGAAACGTCGAGGTGATTCGTTCTTGATCACTTAGGCGTATGAAACAAAATTTCACGAAAATGCGTCAATGAACTTAAGTCCTCAGCATCTTAGGATCCAAAATTGAATTCTGATGATGCTTACTATCTAAAGAAACGGTAGCATTTTAGACTGTGAACCACCGAATGTGTACGTCTGAATGACGTCATCGTTTGGAGAACTGGTGATATAAGGAGACATCATAGTTCATGGGCGACTCGAGGTAGCGAAAATATAGTTTCAAGAGGGTCACTTAAATTCCCGATGGTCTTTTCTCCGAGTCATGGGGAAAGCTACTGAGAAAAGATGAGGAAAATAAAATGTTAATAGAATCAGTGTTAAGATAAACGTGCAGTCTTCGCTTGAATGCAGATAGACTAGTTAATGACCTTATTTCAATTGGCAAGTTATTCCAAAGAAAACTATACCTAGAAGCAAAGAAGAGAGAGCGTTTACACGTGGAGGATGCAGTGGGAGGTAAAATAAGTGCAGAATTTCTTAGGTTATAAGGAAGACTAACGAGAGTAATGACATAAAGCTTGGGGAGAGTTGAACTATTATTCAATCGGAAAAGGAGACAAAAACCTGCTTCAAGTCTCCTGACCCAAAGAAATTTTAGCTTCATTTGCTGGCATCTTGTTGAGTAAGTAGTAATTGAAATAGTCAGAAATAGGAGTTTTTTTGTGAAATGTCTTTTGGAATTTTCAATTTTTGAACGGCTAGTTTTATTCATTAAACCAAAGAAAAGACAGCAACATTCAAGAATGGGAAGTACAAACATACGATTATGTCTAAATTTAATTTTAGGAAGGTAGAAATTATAAGAAATAAAGCCGCAAATCTGAGCAGCGTTGGCCGTAATTCTATCGGCATGAGGCGCAAGATCTAATTTATTGGTGTAGCTTAAGCCCAAGTCCTTGATGGAGGAGCATTCAATCATAGGGCAACTTTTAAAAATAAGAGGATGCGGCAGCCTTACAGGCCCAAAACTCATGTAGCGACCCTTAGTAGGTGAGAACTCCATTAGCCATGTGGAGCTCCAGGTCGAAAGAGCGTCTAAGTGAATGAATTTGTTCTAGGCACTTTTCGGTCGTAGAGTTAGAGAAGGAATACACGCATTTGAGGTCATCAGCATAAATAAATAAATAGGTTTATTGATTTGGCACTGCTTGGGCGCCGTCAAATCCTTAGAACACAGGAAAAACCTAAAACAAACTCCTCTTTTCATTAACCAGTTTTGATTTGGTTTGTTTGTTTGCTTAAAAAGCAGTGTTCCAAATGAAGAGTTTGTTTTAAGTAAAAAACCTGTTTTCCAAGGTTCAGAAATAGGCAAATTTGAAGTTAAAACAGTTTTACAGAATGGGGATGAATGTATCAGGTAAGAATGGTTAGAGTCAAGACTAGTCTGTTGTTGACGTTCGAGAGTATTCATTCGACAGAGGTAGAAACGTCTGCGGTCGATTTGAAGGAATAAGTACTTCCAATCAGATGCGAGCGCAGTCGATTCCGGTGTAGGGTCTGCCGACGAATTAGACTTAGTTGACTGATTGCTTAAAAAGGTGAAAAACGATTAGGAGCATGAAGATTTCAACGGTAAGAAACTTTCAATGCAGTCCTACATTCTTAATATTTGTATTATATAACATAGTGTTGAATTATGTTTGATCTAGCTGTATGAAACAGCTAGTACCATTCTTTTCATAAAGCTATATCAAAACCTAGGCGTGCGGCTCGTTGCGCATTCGAATTACGTAGAGCATAAATGATGTTAAAACCGGAATACATATACTACTAATAGACTGAGATAAAAATATAATAAGTTTGACAGGTTAGTTTTTAAGCAACTTGTTTAACAATCATAAAATTATATATAAAAATAAAGACGCTATCCAAAAACATTTAAAAATTTAAAATTATCATACAATTTTTAATAAGTTTTACAAATTAAAAAAGCTGCTTTTTAGATAATGGGTATATAAATCATTAAATTAAAAGCCCTTGCGCATAGCCAGTGGATAGGTATTTATGAGTCTTGTAGGTCACTTACCACCAGCTAAAGCTTGCCGATAACCAGACGGTGAAAAGATTGAGAATGTTTAAATATCGATGAAATATCATTTATATACATTAAGAACAACGAAGGATCTAATACGGTACCTTGAAGGACACCACTAACAATCGGGGTAGCACTTGAGTATAAGGACCCTTCTAAAACATTTTGTTTTCGATCATTTAGGTATGATCTAATAAAGTCAGTAAGTGGACTACGAAATCATAAAGCTTCTAGTTTAGCTAGAAGTCGTTTATGAGGCACTTTATCGAATGCCTTACTAAGATCAAAATAGATAACTACTACCGATAGATGACCATTAAGAAGAGAGGTTAGTAGATTTAGAAAAGACATGTGGCAGGTTTCACAAGAGTGGTCCGTTAAGAAGCCGTGTTGAGAAAAGTTGATAATTTGATTGTTTATGCAAAAATCCTTGATTTGTTTTGCAATTAGTTTTTCGAAGAGTTGAGCAAGAGAGGGCGTTTTATGAACACCGTTGTGGAAGATGGCAGGGGAGCTGCGTGGTAGCTGTAAATATCGTGGAACACCCTCATCGTCGTCCAACAGCATGGGGCATAATGGCATTTCAGGCATACGTTTTTCTAAAAATCGCCTGTAAACCTGTGCGGCTACGTATGTTGTGCCCTTTATCGAATTACGAATGATTTGAAAAAAGACTCAAAAGGAAAGGCAGAAAAATTATCCAGCACTCCAAACAGACTCACATCTTCATGAAGGTAAACTAAACAATGAATATTATATACAATCTCCGCATGACTGTACAATATGGCAAAATCGGTAACAAAGTTATTTAACAAAAGGCGGGCAAAATCAAACCAGGTCTTATGTAAAATAGGATGACAAAAAATATACACTTCAACAGAAAACTGCAAAAATGCATATAACGGTCATTGTCAAGATATTTTTTCAAAACAACAGGGCCTATGTATAGCAAAAATTGACGAAATTCGACAGCCTTCCAATATTCGAGAACATCTCATGTTCTACACTTGCGGGAAAACTCCATCGGCAAGCACTATTTGCATTTTTTTATGAGGTCATTAAATCTGGAGAAAACCTCTTCACACCATCTCCATTACACCCAAGATCACTAGGTGCATGTAGTCCTCTGGGAAGCTACCAACCATGTCGATAGGTAACTCCTCGAAAGGCGATATGCCTCTGTGCTGGAGTCCCTGCTTTCGTGATCGAAAAGAACGGTCGTCGCGAAGACGCCCGCTATACAAGGGGAACGTCATGCGGTTAGCAATTGAAATTCCAACATGACAGCACCAAGAGTGTTTTCCAGTACCTTCACCAAACGACTTATCTGTCGCATCCATAGTGTCCATTGTGGCCTTTCACCTGCCGGACATATGAGCGAGCCGGTAAGTTGCATATGACATTGGATAATTTAACTTTCATTATTTCCCCTGTGTGTGGAACCCGTAGGCCAACTCCCAAAACTTTTTTTCAATTCATTAATGCAATCCCTCAAAAACTCATCCAGTGGCTCCGGCTTGCCAAATCCAGAGAACACACCGACTACAAACGGCCGTTCAACTACTGGGTAGTTTACCCAAACAACAATAGGCCACAGGTATTGTCCTGATCCTTTGAACAACTTCATTCCATCGATGTGCAACTGGATGCCCATTTCAGGAATATAAGTTTCTCGCCGGTGGTTTAACTCATCCAGTAAACCCCGTCCAAGTCCCATATGGACATAGCTCCCGTTCTTCAGGACCTTGTTAGTGCAAGAACGTGGAGTACGCAAAAACGTTCTTGGGTACTTCGGAAGGTCAAGGTCAAGGTCGAAGGCGGTTGGTTCAAAAATGAAGATAAGTGAATTCTCGAATCTTTAACCGATTTCTTCGTTTCCTGTTGAAAATATTAGCTTAATTATTGACAAATTATTGTATTTCTACCTCATTATCAGCTGCACACACTTGCAATTATTGCAATTGCAAAAGGGTAAAATATAAAGTTTTTAAACTTTTTCACCCTACATAGCCTCATTAAAGTTCTCGCAGATTTACGTCAAAAGGACGGAATATAAAGGTTAATTCTAGAAATAAAGTTGAAATTTTGTAAGTTTACCTTATTTCCAGCGGAGAATAATTTGCAGTAACTGGTAAACCAGTTGATATAATTTTTCATCCTGCATAGCCTCTTCGCTTATTCTATTTTCAGTTTAAACTCGTTACCTAGCAGATATTTACTTGCAGTGCCTTGCTTAAGACACATATTTTCAAATATTACATCTTTTATTCCGCAAAACGTCACTAGTGACAATTTCCCTTTCGTATTATCGAATTGAAAAATACTTATATTTTAAAATCAATATGAAACCCCAGTCAGTGCTTAGACGCAAACATCCACTTCGCGTGAAACTTCCACTTAAGCAACCCTCCTTAAGCATGAAGAAATTAGACCTTGACGACCTGGAAAACTTTAATACCTTTATGTCTAAATATGGTTCTATCTTCACGATCCTTGGTACCATTTTTCAGGGAAAATTGTCTTCACTCACTTCTCAACAATGCGTGAAACTAGAGCCTTTCATAAACATGGTCAGTACCGAGTCAATTGACCGACATAAGAGAAGTTTCAATTTTCTTTTAAAAACGTCCCCAAGAGTAAAATCCCCCTGGACGTTGCATTTCATTTCCTTTACTCATGCGGCTTTAACTTTAAAGTCGCTGAAGCTAAAAGGATGTCTTCCCGTAGCAAAACCCCGCCAGTTTTGGTCAAAATTTTTTTCAGCGATTGAAGTTGACCTTATTTTCTCTAAGCATGAGCACTCAGCTCAATATTTGAAAAAAACAAGTTGTTTATCTGTAGGGATAAAACCGCAATGGAACGTCGGGTTTCACCCTCATTAGCAAACAAGAAGCCTTCGTCCACACCTTCAATATCAAAAGTTATCTCAGAGGTTTGTCCTGTAGCTAATGCAAGCCCACGGCCCTCCAGATCGACAAGAATTTCGAATCCAGCTGAATCTTCACCCGTTAACCTTGTTCCTGGTTTGAGTGAAATTGTGTCAAAGCTACTTCTTTCTCATCCCAAGCAAACCATGCCTGTTATAGCTGCCAAATCTACTAAACCTAAGCAAACTCCTAGTAAATCTGAATCATTGGCTAATCCAGGCATTTAAATCAGTAATTTCATTACCGATGGGAAACCTGCTAACCCCTCAGCATCTACAACAGCTGCGAACACTAATGTTAGCATTCTTCCCAACCCAAAAGGTGGCCGAATTCCCCAAATAATTAACGCTTCTAATTATGTTACCAGTTTTTCGAAATCATTTATTCCTTTTTCAAATGCACGTTTTCCGCCAATTTATGCTACCTTCCCTCAAAATCTCATTTCAATGCCACCCTTTTTCTTTCAAACGCCACAATATAGCCTTCCTTTCCAAGGTTTTCATCCAAATATGCCGTTGTACAATAAGCTCAGTTCTCTTAACAGTAACATTTCGACAAATTGTAGACCAGAGCAATTTTGTTTCCCACCTTTCGTTTATTCTTTCCAGTTTTCTTCTCCACCACCAAATTTTCCTTTTTTATAATTACTGATTAGCGTAACCTGCAGCTCAGGAATACGTTCAGCTTAGTTTCACTCAATGCGAGATCAGTTGTAAATAGATGTGCTGCATAGATGCAGCACATAGATGTGCTGTGCATCACTGAATCCTGTGCTCACTCTCTTATTTCTGACTCAACGCTTGCATTAGATAATTTCAATTTGTACCGACAAAACCGCGCTGAAAAACGTGGTGGTGGTTGCCTCCTTTATATTAAGTCATCCTTTGTACATTTCCTTTTTCAGCTGGCCATTTCGACCTTTTCTGGAAATGTATGCTTTGCTTCAGTCGTCCTCCCGCACAATAAAAAAAGCGTTAATTGGCTGTGTCTATAATCCTCCGTGTTATTCTGGCAATGAAAGCGAGCTCTGTGAACTATTTGAAAAAGTTGCAGACACTCACTTTGATGTCAAAATAATCGTAGGCAATTTCAATCTGCCAGACATTGACTGGCAGGCCAATTCCTCTCCGCCTAAACATCAGAAATTGGTCGATACTATTAACTTTTCAAACATCTCCCAACTGGTCAGATCAGTTACTAGAAATGACAACATTTTAGATTTAATTTTTACAAATGATGTCCACCCTCTCTTTATGAATTTTCATCATGATCTTTTCACAAGTGATCACGCAATAATTCACTGTTGTTTTCACGTCCCCTTCTTACGAAGCCTGAGGTTAAATGCAATAACCTCGACTTTGCTAACACAAACCATGAAATGATAAATAATTTCGTAAGCACTCTAGATTGGCATAGCATATTCGCAATCAACGATCCAAACTTTTCCGTGAGCTATTGCAGAGCCTCACAGAACAAATCCAGGCTTTTAATCCCGTTTAAGATTTTTAATTCAAATACAGCTTCTTCTACTGTTCCGCATTTTCTCCAGAACAGACTTAAAAAATTACGAAAACAACTTAAAGATTCATCTTAAAGCTCTTTGTCAGTTCATTTAAGGATTGCAAAAATATTTGAATTAGCATCGAAAATTAGGCTCGCGAGAGATAAGCGTAGGGAGTTTCGGGCACTAAGTGATGACAATTCATCCAGATCTGTTGCTCTTATTTCATGTTCGGTCATCGGCTAAGCGTCTGAATGTAACTCCGCCCTTACTCGACTGTAACAAAAAATTTGTTACAGACGATTTGGGCAAAGCAGAGTTGTTAAATTCGTTTTTTTGCCAACCACTTTACCACTGAAACTAGCCTCACTCCCAGAATTCCTCTGCTTTCAAATTCGCTTCTAACAACCATTAATTTCTCGCCTTCATGTATTCAAAAGGAAATAGCTCACCTAAAAAATTCACATTCGGTTGGAACTGATAACATTCCAAACTCTCTTTAAAAAAAGTTAAGGGATTTTCCACCTTTACTAGGCAAGTTATTCTCAGTATTTCTCGAAAATGTTTTCTTCCCCGATTACTGGAAAACTTCTATTATAATACCAGTTTTTAAATCTGGTTCCCGCTCGGACATTCATAACTATCGCGGTGTTCATAAAACGCCCTCTCTTGCTAAACTCTTCGAAAAACTAATTGCAAAACAAATCACGGATTTTTGCATAAGCAATCAAATTATCAACTTTTTCCCAACACGGCTTCTTACCGGACCGCTCTTGCGAAACCTGCCACATGTCTTTTCTAAATCTACTAACCTCTCTTCGTAATGATCATCTCTCTGTGGTAGTTATCTATTTTGATCTTAGTAAGGCATTCGATAAAAGTGCCTCATAAACGACTTCTAGCTAAACTAGAAGCTATAGGATTTCGTAGTCCCCTTACTGACTTTATTAGATCATACATAAATGATCGAAAACAAAAAGTTTTAGTGGGGTCCTCATACTCAAGTGCTACCCCGATTGTTAGTGGTGTCCTTCAAGGTACCGTATTAGGTCCTTTGTTGTTTTTACTGTATATAAATGATATTTCATCGATAGTTAAGCATTCTCAATCTTTTATTTCTGCTGATGACCCTCAAATGCGTGTATTCCTTCTCTAATTCTACGACCGAACGTTGCCTAGAACAAATTCCTTCAGACTTAGACGCTCTTTCGGCCTAGAGCTCCACATGGCTAATGGAGTTCTCACCTTCTCAGTGTCGCTACATGAGTTTTGGGCCTGTAAGGCTGCCGCATCCTCTTATTTTTAAAAGTTGCCCTATGATTGAATGCTCCTCCATCAAGGACTTGGGCTTAAGCTACACCAATAAATTAGATCTTGCGCCTCATGCCGATAGAATTACGGCCAACGCTGCTCAGATTTGCGGCTTTATTTCTTATAATTTCTACCTTCCTGAAATTAAATTAAGACTTTATCGTATGTTTGTACTTCCGATTCTTGAATTTTGGGTCCTTTCTTCGGTTTAATGAAAGAATCTAGCCGTTCAAAAATTGAAAATGTCCAAAGACATTTCACGAAAAAACTCCTATTTCCGACTCTTTCAACAACTTCCTACTCAACAAGATGCCAGCTAATGAAGCTAATATTTCTTTGGGTCAGCAGACTTGAAGCAGGCTTTTGTCTCCTTTTCCGACTAAATAATAGTTCAACTCTCCCCAAGCTTTCTGTCATTACCCCTGTTAGTCTTCCTTATAACCTAAGAAATTCTGCACTTATTTTACTTCCCACTGCATCTTCCACGTGTAAACGCTCTCTCTTCTTTGCTTTTAGGTATAGTTTTCTTTGGAATAGCTTGCCAATTGAAATAAGGTCGTTAACTTGTCTATCTGCATTCAAGCGAAGACTGCACATTTATCTTAGCACTGATTCTAGTAACATTTTATTTTCCTCATCTTTTCTTAGTAGCTTTCCCCATGACTCGGAGAAAGCACCATCGGGAATTTAAGTGACCATCTTGAAACTATATTTTCGCTACCTCGGGTCGCCCATGAACTATGATGTCTTCTTATATCACCAGTCATCCAAACGATGACGTCATTCGGACGTACACATTCGGTGGTCCACAGTCTAAAATGCTACCGTTTCTTTGGATACTAACGATCATCAGAATTCAATTATAGATTCTAAGATGCTGAGGACTTAAGTTTATTGACGCATTTTCGTGAGATTTGTTTCATACGCCTAATTGATCAAGAACGAATCACCTCGACGTTTCATTATCTCATTCTGAAATGCTACTACCGTATTACCCTACTCTGGCACCTGACCATTTTTTCCTTAGCAGTTTTTTTCTCCTACCTTATATTAAAAATGAAGGCTTATTGAACTCTGCCTCCATTTTTATGGTAGGAGTTTTTTTCACTGCCTATTTTTTCTAGTTCAGCATTAATTTTAAAACATCGCTAGCTGTTGACATAGCAGGAAAAGTTATGTATTTGTACATTTTATCTGCACACAATGTCAGAACTTTATTTCGTTACTGATGTTTGCTTAGACAGTGCCTTGTCGGTGCTAACCAAATATAAATTCTTAATTCCAAATTCTAACACAGGGTGGTAAGGACGGAGAATCTCCAAAAAAGATTTCACGGATACTCGCCGTTGTTTCGTCTTCTGGCAGACGTCCTGCAAATCAGCTACAAAACATCTGCCATGTAATTCGCTTGATTGTTCCGTGACCCCTATTGATTCTGGATTCGAACTCAGAATAACATTGTCTGAAAACCTACTATTTGAAACCTTGGGAAAAGTTTCGGTCATTTGAGGCTCCGGTGAGGGGTATGACGCCAACTACTAAGATGGCGATGGATAATGTGCAACTTCGGTAGCAGCATTATACGCCTGCATAGCATGCAATACCCGCTTTATTCCGTAATATTTACGCTTCATGGTTACCTTTCAAGCACAACAGAACACAATATATAAATTATATGAGGGCATATTTAACATTCAGTAATCTACCAAATTAACCATTAATAATTTACATTTAACAAGAGCATACGTAACTAGACAAGAAACTTTAAAGGGTAAAGGTGGCAAATTATCTCATAAAACATCTCCGGTCCTCTGGATTACATACCTAAGCATCAGCAGCTTTGAGAACAATAGGTCAGTCGTACAAGTAACACGGCAGGCCAGCACGCACTTAGTAGACAAATGGCGTCTAAATAATAATAATAATAATAATAATAATAATAATAATATTTAATACCGGTTAACAGGCATTGTCAGATGAAATATTCATTGGGTAGGGGCTGGCAGTGAAAAAAACTCCTGAATATATATCATTATAAGTGTTTTTCCTATTTTAATGTTATTTAGGAGAAAAAACTGCCACCTGTAAGGATGATAGCAATTCAGATCAGGGAAGGGCTAACACAATTGCAGTCTGTATGCAGTCTCTCTGTCTTTGCTAGGAACCGGGATTCTGCCTCAGGCAAGAAAGCATCCGTGTACGGTCGCTCACTTTCTGCCGAAAGAAGTCAACGGTTGCAGGCTGCAGAGACGGTGCCGTATCCCTCAAGGTAACACCTGGGATCGAGTTCAGATGCCGCGCACTCCGTTGAACAGGAAAACAGATTCTACCGTGTCGGCGCCCAGAATTCTTGGAAACTGTTCTGAATGCAAAAAAACTAGTAATGGTAATCTAAAACAAAGAATAACTCCGTTGGACTTTTATATTATTGGGAAGTCTATTCCACATGGCCATGGCGTTTACCGAAAAGAACCGTCGATACTTAACTGTGCGAGCTAATGGAAGAAATAAAAAGACATTGCGATGACTGCTGCGCCGAGGATGGTCAAGCTGCCTCACAGTGATAAGGGGATTAAATGTACGATTATTCAAAAGCTTAAACAGCAAAAAGATAGTCCCTTCTGCACTCGGAGAAACCATAAGGGATCAATGTTAACAAGCCCACAGCGTTCTTGATACGACAGATTACGGTGCTCCAACGATAAAATTCTTTTCGTGAAGAAGTGTTGGACCGATTCTATTTTCTTCCGTTCGCTAGCGCGCAGAAGGCTAAATAGAAACGAGCAGTATTACAGGCCAGGTCTAACGTACATTTTATAAAGGCGAAGTCTAATATCAAGAGTTTTAAAATTTCGGAGGATAAACCCGGCAGTTCTGCGTGCTTTGGAGACAATCAGGGCGCAATGCTCTCACTTCAACAAACTATCTAAAATAAGTTAATCACAGTACCCAATAATTAGGCTTACACAGTATTTTTATCTTATAAATATTACCTATTTGAGTTTTAAATTCAAACACTAACCCCTTATTTAGTCTGTACAAGAAGCCTAACGATGTGTTAAATATGGCCTGAAAGTCGATGGGGATTGGACCCTTCGGGCCCCGTCTCAGTCCCCTCTACTGGTGGGGCCATGTGCTGATAGGGTTGGTATGCTGACGACCCCCACATTAAAATCATCCTCTCACTGCTTTAGATTGATAACGAGCGCTATGGCTATTTTGCACACCAGCTGATGAGCTTTCTTAGATTTCGATGAAGATCTCTTGCCCAAGATTTTGGAAATTAGTTGGGCAGCATTTGGAATATTCTGTACAAGCCTGGAGACCTGGGACAGTTCAAGCTCAGAACTGCCTTAAAAAAGCACAAAGGAGAGCCACCAAAATGGTTAGGAGTCAAAGATTCTGGCCATATGCAACCCACCTATCCAATCTAAATCTGTTCCCTTTGAGTTATAGGCAAACGCGTAAGGATCTCCTGCAGACAGTTCACATTGCTGCCTGGAGTTCTCGGATATTTTCAAATTTGCTGCAACGACCAATCTCCGAGGTCACCCATTGAAACTGAACGTCCAGCAGGCGAGATTGGATGTGCAAAAGCTCTCCTTTTCTGTCAGAGTTGTCAAACCATGGATTGCCCTCCCTGTAGACTTTGCGATCTTAAAATCATTGGAAAGATTAAAAATGAACTTTGACAATATTATGTTCCAAAATGAGATGGACTGATGAGAGATTTAACTCAACCCTCGAGACTCACGTACCACTGTCATATTTTATGATCACTTTTGAACTTTTCAACCCAAATCATTACTCTGTACACTGCGCTTAATTTCACGTTACAAATAGTGTACTCACAGCCCATTCCTTTTTTTCCTTCAATAAATTGAATTGATTAATTCTGCTGTATAATCTATTATCGACGCCAACCTCTCTGATTGGCCTCGAATATCATAATCGCCATTGGTTAAATTGCGTATGTGAGCGAACAATGGTTTGTGCCTTTAAAACGCTGTGAAATTCCAATCGTTTTTAGGGAGAACGGAAGGGAACAAACAAATACTATCCACCCGATTTTGATCCAAAACGCCATAAAAGTCTCAATGCATACCATGGAGTTCATGCGTTGCGGGAACGTGGCAGAAAGGCTGATCAGGGTGTTCTCATTATCCGTTTCGAAATGCCCTTTAACTGCTGGTGTCTTTCCTGCAAAAAGCCCATTGGCATGGGTGTTAGATACAACGCAGAGAAAAGGAAAGTTGGCATGTATCACTCAACTCCGATATACCAATTTACCATGAACTGCGCTATGTGTGCGGGTGCCATTGTTATACAGACAGACCCCCAAAATTTTGACTACACGTGCATTGAGGGTGTTCGACGGAAATGCCAAACGTGGGATGCGGAGGAGAACGAGCAGATTGTTATTCCAGGTTCGCCATTTTTGTATTAGTTGGATTGCTCTGATGCATGAGTTTCATTGTGGTTTCTGTTCGAAAGTCGATCATGATACGTTTAGCAGCTCTGGATATTTATTATGGTTCAAATTTATTACCTTTTCGGTTAATTTTTATTGGTTTTCTAGTAAAGGTTATTTTTGATAGTATTTTCACTGGAAAATGTATTCAGTAAATGTGTGCCCAAGATTTTTCGTGTTCAGGTCTGACAGAACTTGAACCCCCAAAAAGTGCAGCGCGCTTGGAAGTATGAGGAACTTTTAGTGATTGAGGATTCAAGCAAATTATCAAATTCGGATTTCCATAGCGTTATCACCGAGTACAATTTGCTGAATTTAACCGCCCAACTTGCAAAAAACTCTTACGAACATCCTAGACGAAGGATCATGCAAATAGGCCAGATTTACTTACGTTGGGCAATTGGACGGACTGTATAAAAATCAAAAACAATAATCATATGATTACGTGTTGCAACGTAAGTTGCCCCATGAATAGGGATGGATTCCTGCGGATCCGCGATGTGAACAATGGCTATTGTCGGATAAAGGGTTGGGTCGGATGACACAATCCTAATGATTGAGGGCTCTAGTTGTAGGTGGACAATCAAGAAAGTTCAGTTTTCAGTGGAAAGGGACCGACCATCTACACTGATATGAGGTCACATAAAGTCCATCCGAAGTCTGAGCGGAAGTTAAGAGGATTTAAAAATTGTCGACATTCAAGTAAAACTTACATAGTTCGAATCAGGACATGATAATGTAAAAAAATTATATATGCAGAAGGGAATAGGTTTAGATGATAGGCAAAACGCGGGCACATGTGGACCGTTTGGCGGTTTTGATCACTTTAACCGTAATACACGCTACCAGAACGTCGCGATGAAGTAGATCAAATCATGCAGTGAGGTATGGTGGTGACTGAGTAAATTTTAGAATCTGCTAATATAAGTTTGGTAGTTGTCTGAACGGCTTGCTGGAGACTCGGCTCAGTTAGATGTAGTCTTTGAGTCGTGTGCACATTTGAACAACCCAGGAAAAAAATAGCAAAATCCTTCCAGCATTGTCAGTTAATTATAGTTTGGCAACTCACATACCGCATTTTCCCCTCTTTGTAAAGATAGAAGTAAGGGTGATCCAAATGGATTCATATGCCCATGCTTCTTCACTTACCTTATAGATATCGAACATTCTTCAGGCTTCTTTCTGGCGTACAGTCCCATACCACCTTCGGTTTGGGTTGCAGTGCGAGAATGGTCGTCTTTTAAGAGTATTGGGTGTGCTGGTTCACCGTAACCTTTAGATATACAGATCCCATAGCCCAAGGCATTTTCGGCTCGATTAAGAAGAGTTCGTAGACATGCGCGGATAAAATACTGGGTGATTGTCGTAGAGAAAGTTTATTTCGGGGGCTTGGTGTCCAGCGCTTATATGGAACAGATCTGCATAAGGCAAGTTACTTCTCTGAGAAGGGCATGACCATTTTTGTTTCCTTTTCTCACAACAGACAATCACTGATAACACATCTGTGGTATTTTATTCTCTCTTATTGATGCCAATCACAAGGAGTGCATTTCTGACTTTTTTAATCCGTTTTTTAAAATGAGAAAACTTATCTTTAACCCATGCTTATGCCGAAAGGACCAAAAGAAAATCTTAAGGTACCGAGTCTGTACCCTTAAAGAGGATTCTTTCCTAGACATGGCCTCCAAAATCTTATACCACTTCTTATCTATCATAATAAAAGCTAATTTTGAATTTTTAGATTATAAGGAAAAGCAAAAGCTTGCCATTGATGCCATGTACCAGGTTGAACATGGTGTCAAAGATAAAGAGAAGGCAGCCGTTGTGCACCCAGCAATTGCAGCTCTAGAAGCCAGTAAAAGCGCTTTTAAGGACGACTTTGCGCTCAACTGTCTTGTCAGAAAACAGTTTCGGGTAAATCTGGTTTGCTGAATAGTCATTCATATTTAATATACAGGGGAAACATAAGTGACGCGTTCTTATATCTGAAACTTTAAGGAAGCGAAGCGTGCTGCCAACAAGTCGGCTTTGCGAGATGAGGCCCTAGTCAATCGGCTTTCCTTGGCTGGTTCGCAGGTTAAGCTGCTACCTGAAGTAGATGATGATGTCAGCAAGGCAAAGCTAATTCGTCTTATGCACGGAAAATATAAAGGTACGTCACTCCGGATTTTTGGCCGTTGTATTTTATTCTATAAAATCGTGCCTACCCACCAGCGTTTTACCGGCTATTCTTATGAGCACTGCAATAATCTATATTCCCTTTTGTATGAAATTTCTTCATGGTTATCGATGATCATACTCGCCTTTGTGGTTATAATACCCCTATGTGTTATCATAAGAGCGCGTGTAGATGCCATATCAGTCACATGCGATTAAGTTATCTACGCTAGACTAATAGGTCAGGCTGCCCGTCGTTACATGATGTCACTTCCTCTACGCGCTACGCCAACCACGACGGTAGCAGCTGCTGGAGTCAGGCAAGCATCGGAATCTTGCGATGGACCAAGCGAATCGATTTATAATTAGTTCATCAATTTACAATTTTAATGCCCATTCAAAATCTGCCTGTTTATAGCATCGCAGTACTTGAACGCACACCTGCACAGGCACTTCGACCTTATAATTTATTGACCGTCGTTTTTCTCAAATTGTGCATAATATACTTTCTACGTGCATGATATGCGAAAAAAAGTAATCGTAAGCATAAGTCTGACTGTTAGAAGTAAATGCACAGTCTTCTAGACTGCAGAACAACTGGGCTGCACTCTACCCATTGCTGACGACCAGTATTGCTGGGAGAAAAGAATCTTAAAAACCAACACTGTACTGCAACAGATAAAGCTTTTCAATCCGCGACCCAGGGCTTGCAGAAAAACTGCACATTAAACGAACCTCTTGCAAAACTCGGTGAGGCCGGGCCTCTGACCAACTGAAGAGACGTATCGAAATCGTTCCGATTGATCATATTTGGGATCAAGTGATATTGAGAGCACCCCTATACTACATTGTCTTGTATGTGACAGATAACGAAATACAGAAGGCCTGATTTGCTACATATGGGAAGGACGGTCTACCTCAGCAGCGGTTGCCTCAGTCGAAAAGGAATGGGCATAAACCGCTGAGTGGGCTCTAGGTTACAAGTTACTACCGATGAGGCGGCCGACTACGGGAAAACCAACCATACGTTGTGAAACAACGACACATCCAACTTGCTCACATGACCAATTCACAGGAAACAGTGTGCCTGGCAAGGTTGTTTTAAAAACCCGCTGTATTCGGCCTTCGTCGCTGCAAATGGTATTGAAACAAAATCTTCAGGTCCGTTTCGTCGCCAGTGTCATCATTTAGCGCAAGGATTAGTTTGCAATATAGTTCATCGCTACAGTCCTCTAAAATGTTGTTAATGCGGGTATCCCATGTAAGTAATTACTCAACCCATAGTGTAGCGAAATTTATTGATATTTTGGTATCCATAATGGCATCCTTATTTACGTCCAACCTCTAATTGGACTTATCGCTATTGTTATTTCTTTGTAGGCGCTATTGACAAAGACCGTAAAGCCGGACTCGAAGATCATGTGCTTTTTCAGAGTACATCGCGAGCCCCAGCATCGGTGTCCGTTTCAAGACAGAACATCAGTAGCGATAGTCAGTCCAGCTCCTCACACTCCACCGACCCAGAGAGTGCAGGTAAGTCGGACAGCCTGGCACTCCAGGTGACAAAGGAAACTGTGAGAGCACATTGGTTGGCGCGCAGGGCTGGGGCATTTTCTACGTCAACCAAACCAGAAAAGGAGCCGTTGCACCACACTGCCCTCTCGGTCGCACTCAAGTCAGGCTTGATCCGACGGGTCTCGACCTCTGGCGCCTCCGTGGTCCCCGAATGCACACCGGTTTCGGCAAAAAAGGCTGACGAAATACCGCCCCAACCATTGGTCTCAGGCGGCAGCCTAGTCGGATACGATGATAGTGACTAGTGACTTCAGTTATTCCCCTGTATATTTATTATCTTTCTTGTGTACATATGGCCTACCAAAGAAGCGTTAAGTCTCAAAGTCGCATTGAACTTTTGTGTACAGGCAAGGTTTACTGCGATGACTTGTGGCAAAAGAAATGCAGTGAACGAAAATTTACTGTAATTATGCCCGCTCAATTACCATGGCATGTCATTGCTTGCAAAGACCATATCTCACTCTGGCGGTTGGTTCTTGGTGTACTATAATGCTAGTCGATTTATGGTTTATTTAAGACTAGACCCGCGCCTGATAGCAATAGACATTGCCTTTTGTGCAGCTAAAAAGTCATGTTATCCAGAACGTGCCATCCGACCCTTGCCCCATGTACAATCAGCTGGCCGACGGGATGAGACTGGTTAAGTTGTTTATTTTTCGTCCCCAATTCCTTATGGTGGCATATGGTAAAGCTAATGGTGCTCTTTAAAAGTAAAAACCAGGTCTTGGAGGGATGATCCGCGTAAAACTGCTAACTTGTTTCAGCATGCCGACTGATGTCGTTACCATAATGAGCGGGCTCGTTGCCAGTTACATCGCCGACAGACCGGAACACTAAACTGAATTATTATGGCTAGCTAGGTCGCACACGAGAGGTTTCCGTCAATCTAAAGTATACAGACTGAAGTATGCGCAACCTGAGAGGGAAGATGATAGAGATCCATTATACAAGTGCCTTGGTTTAGACGAAATCATCATCTGATTATGAAGAGGCTGATACTATTTTCTTTTTCGGTACATGTAAATGGTAGGGGCAAGGTAGAGATTGGACCTAACAGATTACACGAATTATGCAAAGCGAGAATTTCATATCGACTCGCATACAATGACGCTGAGACGCGATAGGTACCGAAAGGGCCTTGTAGGCGTGATCAACCACTAGCTAAGTCTGGTTTAAACTGCCACTTATCCTAACGAGCAGGGATTTATGTTCCGATACTGAGAACATGACGCAACAGCCCTCGTTCGGTGTCGTGTACGGTGGTTTGCGTATGATACTACTTCGCTGTAATTGTATCCCGAAGTAGGCTGCGCAAGCCGTAATTTAGGGGTACTGGAGACGACTACAGTTCGACTGACCTTACAGAAAGCATGCAGGTAAATAAAAGCCACAGTGAACTTTTTGAAATGTCCATCTGCCAATTTCATCCTTAAGTTGGTCGTTGTCGTAGATATCTAAGGTCCCGTTTGAGGGACACTCGTCAATCTCACGGGACGAAAATGCAGGCGTTTTATTTTTTCCTTGAATCCCTGTCGCAGAGCCCTCGCAGGCCGCATAATGATGAGCGGCCAATGCCTGTAAGACACTAATGGTGGGGAAGGCCACTGGTTTATTCGTCGCTAGCTAGTCACGCACCAAAAATAGTGTCGGAACTGCTGTTCCGATTGTTGACCAGGAGGAAGCATTGAATTTTATATACGCGGGCTGGCGAGAGGCATTATCTATTGGGTGACAACCAAGATTCGCAGCCATACAAAGCAGACAAGAGTGTCAACAGACGCGGTTACAAGGTGCTTCTTACAGGGTGCGCAGTAATGTGGGTCCGTATGTTCACCAACTCATCTCGCCTATCACCTGGACAAAACTTCCAGAAATAAGTGACGATGGGACCTTGCCCTTTTGAACGCATCCTTCCAATCCGACCAAGTAACTGGACACGAAGTTCTGGTCTTTTCTTCTAGAGGTGGGATCCATCTGATTAAGATTTCCACATCAGCCGCAATATGAGGGTTGAAATTCGAACGTTTAGATTCGAATCTCGCACTTTGGACTGAACTTGGTCGAGCCACAACGACAAATCCTTTGGCACGGAGCTAATAACAAGAGGACACGCGCGCCTAGGGGGACTTTGTATTGGTATGAGCTGATTAATTTTGGAAACAATTACCATTCGGCGAATCAGGATGCAAATTGCGAGATTGTGTTCGACTGAGGTTAGAGGCGGTTTTATCTTGGGTACTATCAGTAGCCTCCACTAAAATTTAACCGCGATATGTTCCTCTTTTCATCCTGCTCTGCCTCCCCCAGTTGATCCTAAAGGTCGCTCTGTGGTAAGTTAGATCACCGGGAAAAGATCACCACCTGAGCTCAGTGTGTATTATGGTGCCTTATAACAGTATCCACGGATAACTGGACAAACACTTAAAATAACTTTTCAGATGTTCCGAAACTAGAGCTATCAGTAGCGACTGATATAGAAGGAAACAGTCCCTAGTTGCTGCAAAAAAACAAAAAGAAACGATTTTCCAACTCTACCGCGATGCTGAAGGCTGCGGACCTGCAAAATCCTTGCGACTGTCGTTTTCTGGGACTTCTTGCGGTGTGAATTATGGGATTACCAGGCCACAACAGCTGCGATAAGGACTCAGTAATTTATTTGGAACGAGGCGAACCTGAAGGCAAAAGTCTACAATGTTGTGGTAGTAATAGAAACACAAGAAAGTTTAAGATAAAGGCACCGCTAATGTCCCTCAGCAAGCTCAAAGCGAAGGCCGCAGTATCCGCATGTATGCGTGCCGGGTTGGTCCTAACAACAGTAATAATAATAAAGCAATTAAAGACGGCCGATACTACAGATGAAACATTAATTAAATCTGTTAACTGTAAATTAATATTCTCCGAAGGCGCACAAAGGATGGTGGCTTCTAAACAGACAAATAAGCCAACGAGAGGGTGCAAACGGTATCGAAGAAGTGGGTTATGCTTATAAGAGTGGGTATTGGAAGGTTGAAAATCATCCATACAATCCTGTTCTGTGTCAATTGCTCCAAAGCAAAAAGGTGAACAAATCGGAGGCCGTAAGACTTGTGAACTTACCAGATTTATGTACACCTTTGGATGTCCGAGAGCACCACCACCTCCGTCACAGCATGCAATATGGCTGGTTACCTTCTTAGCAGGAACCTTGCTTATGAGGTCAACTGCAAAACTTTGGTTCACCTAGATTTGAGGGAAAAATATTGATGTACTACTCTGACACCTGCAAAACAGGGCGAATAATACCAGAAACGCAAACATGCGTTGCTATTTGAGCCTGTATCGCTTTTTCATCGGACCAGGAGCTAAGATGGCGTTATGAAATGTAGATATTAGAACTTTCAGAAAGCTAGAAGCCACCTTTTTTCACTGAACATTTTTATGAAAATATCAAAACCGTTAGTGCAACGATGTTTGTTCGAATAGTTCGGCCCGTTACATCATCGAAGAGAGCATTCCCTCTACTTTTGTTGATCCATTTAGTCAATGGCTAATACAATAAATTCTTTGTGATTCTGAAGCATAGAAGATATTAGCAAATTCCTTGTGCAATTGGGTTTGCGCTATCTGTTAATGTAACAACGATGCGCACTATAACCGGAAATATTGGTGCCACCGAGTGTTTTTATAGTAGTGCACCGAAGTTCAAGTACAATGGGAAAGAAAACGTCCGTCAGAGAGGAGCTGAGGGGCTGCGTTAAAAAGATATTTGGTCACCTTAATAACCTGGAGAAGCAAGTGAGGATACACATACATAACCAATCAATTGATCAGCTAATCCATTTTTTCGTGTGAATTTAACACCAGGAACATAAGTGACTACAAGAAGATTTACCAAAAGCTAGAAAACCGTCACAGACCAATAAAATTATACACAGAGGACTCCGGTTAAGCAGATCACCAGGTAATTGGGTTGGCCTTGAATTCAGGGCAACATGTTGAAAAATGGGGACAGTTTATAGGTATTGCCGTAGATTTACTTCGCATAGCAGGGTCAGAGGAACTCTAAACCTCCACAGTTGCACCCTGGCGGACCAATATAAAATTGTTAATTTACGTAATTAGGTAGGGGCTCCTGGCCCTCAAAAATTTCAGCTACCGGCAAAGATTAGTACGTCACAACTAGGGTGTCTGTCTCTGACTTTTGCAAAGGAGAGTCGAATGGCAAGCGTTAGTATAAAAAATGATGGAGAAATACTGACAAAATAACCAATCTGAAGAGACCTAGCCAACATCCGTGTTCAAAATTCCACCGCCTCAAGGCCATTCACCTTCGCAGTGAGCGCTTCCAGACTCTCTGACCTGCAGCTACTTAACCTACTTCCCTTGGAAACACACGTGAATCCAGATAGTCGTGGATGCTCAAGTGCTACTTGAACACCTCACCCTCAGTCGATGTAGCCTGGGCCAGTAAAAACGAAACTCCGCATGTCGTGCAACGCACAGCAATTGGACGATACCTAATCTTGCTCCATAAACCTATCAAGGCAGTTGCCACCACTCTCTCAGTGAGGCACGACTGGACACGATCAACACTAGTCTTGGCTTCGCCAGTGGCCACTGCTGCCTGGGACAGTAATTGGTTCTGTGCACCATAATTTTTTTCCCTACAGGTGCCTTGTCTTTTCCTGCAACTTAGGATTTGACCTGGTGATGGTAGTGCTATGAATACAAACACTGCTTAGTCGCTACTGATATCCTGTCAGAATGTGATATGGACTTCAGTCAGAGAGCGCATATCCATGGTACAATTCGTTAAGGTTTCGCACTTTCAAACTTTCAATGCCACGGTGAAGAACTTTCTGCGAATTTGCGGATGCTCACTTCAATGTTGTACATTTCAGGTTAACTAATGTTCGCAGGTATAATAGTATCGGCTTTGCAGGGACAAGAAACCGCAAAAAAGATGTAAAAAGAGGTGTAAAAGCATGGCGACCTATAAGTCAGGCCAGGGTAATGTATAAATATGAATGTTGAGAAAAATCAAGGACAAACAATAAGCCGAAACAGCACAGTTGGGACATGTTATCACATATACTTGGCAGAAAAAGTATATTGACTACCCGGAAGCATCCGCGTAAGGAATATAATATGTCGCCAATGTTGCATGAGTCGTTCCTGAACATTTAGCAACAGTGAGTACGAGACGGACACCCTGTCTGTTTGTTTTAAGTTTATTTCTAGTTTCTTTGATCGTGGGAATATAATCACAGAGCAGTGAGGGCCGAAAGTAACTTGGTCATGGTCACTCAATATAAAAAAATTAGTGGTGTCATCGAACTGTGTGCCAGTTGACAAGGTGCTCAGCGTTTTAGTTTAATCGATAATTTTTCAGATGTATTTCTAGTGTAAAGCCAACAAAACCAACGCGCGGAGGGGGATTCTGTGAATATAGAGGCACCGCACCCCTATTAAATATGAACTGAAGAACGATCAAGCAAGGTTTTCTCCTAAACGGGGCGTTTCGTGAGTCTTTGTGTGATTTTGTTGTGCTAACTGACTTTCAACGTTACACAGCAGATAATTGATTCTCCATGTGGTACTGGTACATTCTAAGGTTTCTCAATAAGCTTATCAATAGGAAATATAAGCTCACTAATATATCTAAGCTGGGTTACGTGGAAGTTACAGTTGAGTCTCAAATGCCTCCAACGACGCGCCGTCGCTGGCTATTATAGAAAAGGGTCAAATACGTTCTCTGAAGGTATGTTCCATTTGAGCAGCTTAAACGTTATTATAAGGGTCCTACGCTGGCAGCTGGATTAGCGTTCCCATGGAATAGAATACAATTGTGCAAATTAAATGCCGTTAAAGGACGCCGAACGACTATACAAAACCACGAAAGCCTAAAAAATGAAACTTGAAGAATGAGATAAGAAACCATACCAATTTCGCCGATTCCATAAACCGTGCAGTCCGAAAGTCGTTTTGGTCAAAGACCTGTGAAGTTAAATTGGGTAGAAGATAAAGTTAGATTCTACCTGTCCAGTGTGTGTTGGACAAGAAGCAGATTCAACGGCACTAGAGGGCTTAGATTTGAAAGGTCTGAGGGAAAGGTATACGATACGGTTACGAAGGACGCGGTTCATACTAGTGGGCACGTTACAGTCAAGGATGAGAGTGTCACACTTCAAGACACCAACGAATGCAGAAAGCAGCTACAAAACCACCTGAAAGAGAGAATCATTCCTTACAACGGGTATAACATCGACTAGAATCGCCTAAGACGTATGTTTTATTTTTCGAAGAGTTATATGATAACATACGCAAGGATCTTTGGCAATATTTTGCTTTACGTAAGGGAAAAAACTTATTCATAATACGTTGAACAACAATGGGACAAGCAGTATTATACCCATCGTTAAAAAGTTGCCTTACATGTACAGATGGAACAATCAGAACCCGATCCCTACTGGTAAGGCTAGCAAAAATAATGAAAAATATATATTTAAGGATTTGCCAGGATAGTAGAATCCACGTAACAATTTAAACCACGGGAAGACCGAGTAGGAACTGACATACTTTTCCGAAAGCAGTGTGAACAAAAACTATACGATTTATGACGACTGTGAATAAGGAACATGAGAAATTAATGGCTTTGTGGTATAGAAATCGATTTCAGAAGGTCATATAAGTTGTCCAACTCAGACAATATTTAAAAACCTTGAAAATCCATCAGTCGGAGGATAAATTATTGTTTTGTCTTGTATATATAAATAATAAAACAAATTGCTTTAAACAAATTCCTTAACCAGATTTCTACCTTATGCAAACAGCTCGCATCATCTAAGAATTTGCTGGAGAGCATTTGATTTTCCCCGTTTTCTTTCCTTTTGACAGTTCAGTCACTTTATTGAGGTCAGTTTCATGTAATTGAGGGACGAATTACGACGCCTTAATTCGGTATTATTCAGTATATATAAGGTAGATAGGCAGAGCCTTTGAAAACCCTATTTTACAGATAGACGCTAGCAAAATATGTTAATGTTACATGACGATAGTAGTTTTAGTATATCGGTCATTGCTGCTCGAATAAATATATGTCCATCAAGTAAAAATACATCAAGTCTTCTTCTAAACATTTCAACGCTTTCAGTCTGAACAACCGAAGTTGGCATTTTGTTCCATTCTTCAATCACCCGTTGGTAAAAGAAGTTGGCCCGCACTTAAAGTTTGGCGTGATTTATCTTCAGTTTTGTATTGGTGACCTTGGAGATTTTTCATGTTTGCCAATTCGAAAAAGTCAGCCAGCTGAAGAGCACAAGCAACTCCTCTGACCAGTTTGAAGACTAAGATCATATCCCCTCGGTATTGCCTATAAATTTGTCAAGATTCCGTTTAAGGCTTTCCATCGATGGTGGCATCGCATTATATGCAGAAAGAACAATTTAGCTTCATCAAAATCATCCATGCTTAAGCGTTAACTTTCACTTGTCGGGGGAAGGGTGTTATTTCGTGCTAAAGCTTTGAAAAGGACCATCGACAGAGGTTTGGCATTCGTACGTTTCAGGCCACTGTGTCCAAAGTATTCCCTTTGCCTGCTGCATGAACGATATTAATTTAAATAAAGGAGTCAGGAAGAAAATAGTAGATCGCAGATTAATTTTGGATACAATCTTTACTGTCGTCTCGAAGCAAAGGCTTCCAATGGAAACAATGTGAATATTTTAAGAGGAATTAAATAAGTTAAGACCGAATGTTTTCCGTGATCTAGAATTCTTAAAAAATATTCAGAGGTGGGTTTATTACCTGTGTTGTAGCATTGTTTGGAGAAAAATTTCACATCGTTTTCAGAACCTGCGCCCCGTGCGATGATAGCCATTCACTAGAACCGGATACTCAGGCCAGAATCTCCCACGATTAGTTATTTCATGTCCTTTTATAAACCACCTACGACGACCTGCAATGCACACAGAGATTAAGAATCTTATCATCTGGTTATGTGTTACACCCTCTGGTTATGGGCAAGCTATAAGTGGTGGTTAGTGACCTACAAGACTCATAAATACTTATCTTCTGGCTGGGCACAAGGGCTCTCAATTTAATGATTTATATATCCATTATCTAAAAGCAGCTTTGTTTCTATCTTTAAAACTATTTTAAAAAAATTATGATAACTTTACATTTTAAATTTTTGGATAGCGTCTTTATTTTTCATGTATAATTTTATGATTAGTAAACAATTTGCTTTAAAACTAACTTGCAAAACTTATTATTTTTATCTCTGTCTGTTAGTAGTATGTTTTTCCATTTTTAACATCATTTTATGCTCTATGTCATCCGAATGTGCAATGAGCCGCACGTCTAGGTTTTGATATAGCTTTATGAAACGAATGGTACTAGCGGTTTCACACAGCTAGATCAAAACATAATCAACACTATGATATATAATACAAATATGAAGACTGGTATGACTGCATTGAAAGTTTCTTACCGTTGAACTCTTCGTGCTCCTAATCTATTTTTCACCTTTTTTTAGCAATCAGTCAACTAAGTCTAATTATTCGGCAGACCCACACCGGAATCGACTGCGCTCGCATCTGATTGGAAGTACCTATCCCTTCGAATCGACCGCAGACGTTTCTACCTCTGTCAAATGAATGAATACCCTCGAACGTCAATAACAGACTAGTCTTGACTCTAAACATTATTTCCCTGATACATTCATCTTCATTCTGTATAGCTGTTTTTACTTCATTTTTGCTATTTCTAAACCTTGGAAAACAGGTTTTTACTTAAAACAAACTCGTCATTTCAACACTGCTATTTAAGCAAACAAACAAACCAAAGCTTAAGTGTTTAATGAAAAGAGGAGTTTGTTTTAGGTTTTTTCCTGTGTTCTAAGGATTTGACGGCGCCAAGCAGTGCCAAATCAATAAACCTATTATTATTATTATTTAATATTACACCTTTGTATATTTGTATAATTTTGAGGGTTACAGGGGTAGCACTTGATGACATTATTTATGTACAATCGAAATTATAAATGCAAGTGCATACAGACAATATAAAACACATTAACGTTTTAGGTTAACAGGAACATATTACATCAAATTTGTAATGGAAGGTTACATACAAACTAAAATCATGCATCGGCGCGTCGTTTGAAATCGCTTTCGAATTTCAGCTCCTTTGAGTGTACGAAGTTTTAGTCTCTACCTTAGTGTAGAAGACACGTTGATTTGGAATAACTCTTGAGTGGATTGTCCAGTCTCTAAATTTGGAAATATTTTCTTGGACTTAACGATTCTGCGGCTATCAAATATTCCATCACTGAGGATTATTCCACGTCCAGGACATTATCCCTACGAGAAATACAAGCTTCAGCGTTCACTTGCTTCCAAATTCACGCCAGCGGTGTGCTGCTCTAATCTGCTTTCATCAGGGAGGGAGAAGTCGCAACAAAGGCTGAGTCGTTGCATGCTTATTAGAAGTCTGACTGCTGAATACTATTGCATCCTAGCCCAGTTATTTAAGAGGATTTATAAATTAAATGCATTCGAATACAGTCATAAGAGGTATGGAAAACGCAGACGCTCAGGACTCATCTGTGCTGAGGAAAAAAATTCGCAGCGCGGGCGGGTCTCGAACCCAGGTCGCAGATTCATGTGGCGACGAACATAACCACTGCGCTACGTCCTCACGACAATTTGGAAAACAAAATTGTATCCAAACAAAAAAAGATGACAAAGACAGATATTCTGTTACCACTTCTCCTCCTGCCAAGCGGGCAAAAAGCCTGGGAACACTAATGAATGTCACCTACGAGGACGAAAAGTGCATGGGGTGTTTAAATCTCTTGCAGAAATTCTTATTGATGGAGAAAGAGATAAGTAACTTGAAACAAGAAATGGCCGATCTCAAAGAGAAGGTTCAAAGTTCACCCGGAAAAAAACACCCGTAGCAACGAGAATTCCAACCAAAGAAATAACGTATGCAAATATTGCTTCCTCAAGAATACCTCATGTAGAGCTTAAAGACATTGCGTCTACAGAGCTTCAAAAGGGAGATCAAACCAGCTCATGCACCTTACTACTGTCATCGAGCTTAGACAGAAGCAGAAATGTGCTGGATACACAAACATATGCGGCATCGTCGCTGAATGATACAAAAAGGGTGAAGTTGAAAAGCACGTCGAATTTGAAGCACCTAAGACGAAGAATTCGAAGTCGAAAAGGGCCAAGAAGCTTTCACAAAAAAGTGGTTTGAACTCCGGAAAAAGCTCGTTCTTACCGATAGATGCTCAAGTGCAATCCTCTGTTGGTAATACAGGAGCAAGTGGAGGACCAATTGGCAAAGTTTCCAAAAGGGGTTTGCCATTAACTTTAGGAATAGTTGCTCATACTGACGAAAATAACATCGTCGACCAGAGTAGCATTCTTCCTAATACTGATGCTCTATCAACAAATCTGAACTCAAAGTCACCAAACATACATTTCGACCGAAAACGAAATCTCGTTATTAAAGGGGTTCCCGAGTCCACTTCTCTGATTGCAAAGGAAAGGGTAGAACATGACCTCAGTCTTTTCCGAGAATACTCATATTCGATTCTTCGAGATGGCGAATGCGTAACAGTGCACAAAGCATTCCGTTTAGGAAAAGCGGATGTTTCACATGAACTATCATCACCAAGGCCTCTTAAAATCATTCTTGAAAATGATGTTCAGGCTTCACGCCTCCTAGAACGGAGAACGGCTCTCCGTAGCTCACACAGGGATGTGTTTTTTTCAGCCGGATTACGAACCCAAGGAAAGGTACAAAATGAGGGATGCTGAGAGCAGAACTGAAGAGGAGGACCGAGCAGGGGAAAAATGGCTCCAAATAAAGGACGGGGAAATAAAAGTGATAAAGAGGTCTTTCTTATGGCAGACCCGTACATAATCAAGGTGGATTCTCGCCGAGACGGAGGACACTAAATACGATGAACCCAACTGTACAGAGCTTGAATAATACAAAGAAGGCGCTCCAGAACTCGGATGACGACCACTCATCAGAACTCAGCGTCGGCGGGATGGACACCAGTTCATCTCGGAAAAACAATGACAGACTCTAGTATTCAATCGCGCGAAATGCGCAGAAGTCTATATGGAGGAGTTACCCAGTCTAAATTGAGATGTTTGTATACCAATGCTCAGAGTCTCCTATCGAAAGTAGATGAACTCAAAGCATTAGTATCAGACCGAACCCCCGATATCGTTGCCATTACGGAAACGTGGCTCAAAGCCGAAATCGCGGATAGCGAGGTTTCGATAGATGGATACCAACTTTTTCGAAAAAGACCGAGAAAAATAGAAAGGGAGGAGGAGTGGCCGTATATGTTAGGACAGGAATCTCGGCAGTCGAACGAGCACACTCCATCTTCCCTGAATATGAATTTCTCTGGATAAAGATTAAAAAGGATTGTTCACAGAACCTACAATTCTTGACGATCTACAGACCACCGAACATTCCAAAGTGCAGCTGATGAGTCCCTCCTCCATCTGCTCAAGGAAGTAGCAAGTCACCAGGAGGTGCTTATTGCTGGAGATTTCAATGCACCTATAGTAGACTGGGTTAATCTGACAGTTGATGGTGCACCAACTTCCTTCGGCCACAAGCTAATGGATCTCACTCTCGACCAACCTCTGGTACAGAAGGTTAACATACCAACGAGATTTAGAGAGAACCAGAGAGCAAATTGCCTGGACCTTGTATTTACGAAGGACTTCTCTAGCATTGATGAAGTGTATTCTATTGCACCCCTCGGTAAGAGTGACCATAGTACGCTGATGTGGGATTACTCACTTTATTCTCAGCGCCAGAATGGAACGGAATGCAAGCGAAATATATGGAAGGCTGATTTTTAACGCGATGAGGAAAAGAACTGATGTCTATGAGATGGGATTGTTTGCTTAAAAGGGAATCCAGAGGATGACTGGCGATCATTTAAAGACAGTCTCACTCGATCTGATTGAACGCTTTTTGTCCAGTGAAGGTGCAAAAAAAGAATAGTCGCCCCGCCTGGTTAACAAGAGAACTTAACAGGCAGCTAAAGAAGAAGAATAAAAAATGGAAGGTATTCAGGCAAACAGGGTCAGCAGAGCATCTCAAAGAATTTCGTCATCAAAGAAACGCTGTAAAAGAATGATCCGTCGGGCAAGGAAGAACTATGAATCAAGAATTATTCAACAGGCTGAATATAAACCAAAATTTTATTCCATTATATCAATAGCCGACTAAAAAACAAGGACCCAGTAGCAGTACTCATGGATGGGAATGGTGTTGAAGTCGTTGAAAATTGCGACAAAGCCGAGTACTTAGGTCGGTTTTTGCCTCGGTTTTCACTAGAGAACCGGAACTTCAGCTTGACCACGTCAACAGTGCTGTTATAGACGCCGGTCCAGTGCTTGAATATATAATCTTCCAGGAACCTCTCGTGGAACTAGAACTGCGAAATCTGAAAGAAGCGAAGTCATCTGGTCCGGACGATATACCGGCCAAGTTCTTGAAAAGAACTGGCCAGCGAACTGTCCAAACCACTAGCGCATATATTTAATTCGTCATTTTGAATCAGGGAAACTGCCATCCGAATGGAAGGCAGCAAATATATACCCCATATACAAGAGTGGTGCTCGATCTAATGTCAACAATTATCGGCCTGTCAGCCTAACCTCCATTTGCTGTAAAAATAATGGAATCAATAATCAAGAAGGCAACCATGAAGTTCCTTGAGGAAAACCAATTACTCTCAGATCTCCAGCATGGCTTCAGACAGAATCGCTCCTGTCTTTCTAGTTTATTACTCTCCACAGAGCAGTGGACTCGTGCACTGGACGAAAATGGTAGGGTTGACGTCATATACACTGATTTCAAGAAGGCGTTTGACAGTGTCCCACACAAACGTCTCATCTACAAATTATCTGAAATCGGCATAAGAGGAATGCTGCTGACATGGATCGCAGACTTTCTTACAGATAGATTGCAAACTGTGTGCGTCGATACCTCGAAGTCAACACCTACTCCGGTTCTAAGTGGTGTCCCCAAGGCTCGGTATTAGGGGCCGTTACTCTTCTTAGTGTACATCAACGACTGTGTCGACGACCTGGATTGCAGCGCCATCATGTTTTGCAGATGATGTTAAATTGTGGAGGGTCATCAGATCTGATTTCGATAGGCACGCACTTCAAGAGGATCTCAACCGTCTTAGCAGCTGGTCTGCTCGTTGGCTCTTAAATTTTTAACGTTGGGAAGTGTGTGGTCCTAAGACTGCGTACCAGAAGGACCAGTGAGGAGGATGATTCCTACCAATACATTCTCAATGGGCAGCCCCTTTCAATTGTTGAGGAACAGAAGGACCTCGGTGTTCTAATAAACTCCTCACTTAAACCATCTTCACAGTGTTTAAAAGGCAGCTAAACGCGCTACACAGGTCTTATTTGCGCTCAGACGTGGATTTGTGCAGATTGATAAGGAACTCTTCCAAAAAACCTACGGGGTATTTGTTCGATCTCACTTGGAATATGCCATCCAGGCCTGGCGTCCGTGGTTTAAGAAGGATTATCTACAGCTGGAACGAGTGCAGGCGAGGGCTACGAAGATGGTCAAGAATCTAAGTCATCTGCCTTACGAAGCCAGACTGGTTGAACTTGATTTGTTTCCTCTAAATTACAGGCAACTACGCGGTGACCTCATCCAAACCTACCGGATTGTCAGAGGCCGCGATTGTGCCCTAGAATTTGCTGACTTCTTCGAATTGGCTGGGACGGAACATCTGCGGGGTCATCCCTTTAAACTGCAGAGGAAGTTTGTCCACACGGAAGTCCGTCGGAACGCCTTTTCGCAGAGGGTCGTTGGAGCATGGAACGGACTCCCTGACGAGGTGGTCCTTTCAGAAACTGTTGACACATTTAAATTCAAACTAGATACTCATTTTTCTGAGAAACTATTGTCAATATAATGAAGATTGTGTAAACAGTGGCAGGTTGCGCCTGGCCCACACATATCGATGACCCTACATTTTCATTTGTCAGATATATCACTGTAAACGTTTGTACTATTGACATTTTTGCATGTGAATAGGGAGCTCAAGGGCGAAAGCCTACTTCCCTCAATAAAGTGACTTAAAGTGACTTAAATAGGCTTTCATCTGGAATAATCTTCCACTGCAAATTAGGTTGTCGTCCACATTAGCTATTTTCAAAACAAAGTTACGCAAACATTTAACTTCGGAAGATATAAAGTCCTTATTGTCTGTTTCCTTCCCTAACTCGCAACTTTTGAATTTTTAAAAGGGTCCTCCTGGTATTTGAGGCAGTTCCCTTGATATTATAATGGTCTCTTATTATATATCCATCATCCTTAGAGTCAATCTTTGCATTTACTTTTTGCCCCCTCATTTTAAACTAACATCGCCACGTCTTGACAACCTTGGTATATTCCTCCGCTTTTGCAACCCCCACGATGGTCTCCAGGTTCAGTTGAGGATCATGGCGGGTTCTGATAGTTTTGCCTCTTTGATTGGTGGACTATGCAGTCGGCAAGGTCGCATCTCACTGATGATCTCATTACCTCTACTGTCCCGTCTTCGTTTTGATTTGAGGCAGCTCCCTTTGATATTATATTGGTCTCTAATTATATTTCCATCATCCTCTGCAGAGTCAATCTTTGCATTCACTTTTTCTTACCCTCCTTTTAAACTAGCATCGCCAACTCTTGACAACCTTGATTCAGTTGATGATCGAGGCGCGTTCTGATGGTTTTGCCTCTTTGATTGGTGGACTATGCAGTCGGCAAGGTCGCATCTCGATGATGATTTCATGACCTCTACTGTCCCCTCTTCGTTTTGACCCTGGTCTCCACGATAAGTTCGTCCTCTCTCACCTCCACTGGTGGCTACAAACAGTAGCTCTGACTGCTATATTATCTCTCACACGACAAGGAGCGTTCCGAACCCTCATACGTTGTCAGCAACATCACAGCACTATCCCATTGCATCTAGCTATTAATTTTTTAGTGAAGCAGTTTTTTCTCCTAATTTTATTTAAATTGGCGGCTCTCCGAACTCCGCCTCCGATTTAACCGTAGGATTTTTTTTACTGCTTCTTTTCTAGTTCACCGTTTATGTTAAAGATTGTTGACTATTGTTTTAAAAATGGCAAATCGTTCTGAATCGGATATGCCTAACATATTGTTCATTTCTGCTGTTAATATGGCTGCTCACATAGTGAAGCAATTATCCACTTTGTATTTATTTATACCGCGATACTAAGTTTGAATTGACGGGGCTCTCTGAGTCTTAAATATACAATTTATTTATTTATTTAACTTGACCTCTCTCGGCAGATGCACACAACCTGGCGCCGACCCACGAGGAAGTTTTCCATCCACTTGAGGAGGTTACCTCTGATTCCAATTCATTCAAGCTTTTAGAATTTAGAATTTAGAATTTATATTTGGTTAGCACCGGGAAGGTACTGTCTAAGCAAACATTAGTAACGAAATTAAGTTATGACAATGTGTGCAGATAAAATGTACAAATTCATTACTTGTCCTGCTATGTCAACAGTTAGCAATGTTTTAAAATAAATGGTGAACTAGAAAAAATAGGCAGTGAAAAAAAACTCCTACCATGAAAATGGAGGCAGAGTTCAATAGGCCTTCATTTTCGAATAGAAGGTAGGAGAAAAAAACTGCTTAGGAAAAATTGTCAGGTGGTAGAATAGGGTAATACTGCAGTAGCATTTCAGAATGAGATAATGAAACGTCGAGGTGATTCGTTCTTGATCACTTAGGCGTATGAAACAGAATCTCACGAAAATGCGTCAATGAACTTAAGTCCTCAGCATCATAGGATCCAGAATTGAATTCAGATGATGGTTAGTATCCAAAGAAACCGCAGCATTTAAGACCGTGGACCACCGAATTTGTACGTCCGAATGACGTCATCGTTTGGAGGACGGGTGATATAAGGAGACAATATAGTTCATGGGCGTCTCGAGGGTAACTCAAATTCCCGATGGTCCTTTCTCCGAGTCATGGGGAAAGCTACTGGGAAAAGATGAGGAAAATAAAAGGTTAATAGAATCAGTGTTAAGATAAATGTGCAGTCTTCGCTTGAATGCAGATAGACTAGTTAACGACCTAATGTTAATTGGCAAGTTATTCCAAAGAAAACTATACCTAGAAGCAAAGAAGAGAGAGCGTTTACACGTGGAGGATGCAGGGGGAGGTATAATTAGTGCAGAATTTCTTAGGTTATAAGGAAGACTAACGGGGGTAATGACAGAAAGCTTTGGGAGAGTAGAACTATTATTAAGTCGAAAAAGGAGACAAAAGCCTGCTTCAAGTCTCCTTGTACAGCAGTCTCTCTCCTGCGGCACAGTATCGAAGACAGTTTAAAAGTCAATAAAGGCAATGTGAACCAGGTGTCTATCTTCAAGTGCTTGGATCCACCTCTGGAGTGAATACAGCAAATTCGTTGTGCATGATCTTCCTTTTCAGAACCCGTGTTGACAGCTTGATAACAAATTATGAGTCCCTAGGAATTTCACAAATTCGCTCTTGATGATCCTTTCCATAATCTTGCCAAGGATGCATGCCAAGCTTATAGGCCTGTAGTTTGTCACTGATGCCCGGCTACCGCTTTTGTACAAGGGAGTTATATGTGCCAGCTTCCAATCAAAAGGAAGTGTTCCGGAGTCAAATGACTTTTGAAAAAGCACTGACAGAGGTGTGGAAAGTTCATTGGCAAGTTCTTTTAGAAGCTTGGGTGGAAGCTCGTCTGGTCCTGGGGATTTCGACTCTTTTTAGTTCTTTTAATTCCTTTTGGATCAGAAATTTTGAGAAAAGTATGTGGCTAATGCTTGCAGTCGGCGGGTCATCCACTGAGGGACGAAGGAACCTTGCCTCGTTTCTGAAGACTGAGCGGTAGAACTGTGAAAAGTACTCGGCTTTTTCCCTGTTTTCAGAAATTTCGACGCCCACGGCAATCTTAATCAGCGGTATTTGATGTTTATTCTTTGTAAATCTCCGGAGGTAACTGTAGACTAACTTTGGATTCTGCTTTGCCTTTTGCAGCAGTCTTCTCAAATTCTCTTCGCGTTTTAAGAATAAGACTTCTCTTTTTTTCTCTCTGTTTTATACTTATTAAAAAAGGCGACTTGATTAGACTCGCAATATTTTCTCCACAACTTTTGCTTCCTGTTTATTTCCGTTTTAAGTTGGTGTCTAGCCACCCAGGACGCTTGCTGTGATAGACACTAGTTAGTGGGCAGTGGTTGTCCATAAGTTGCAAAAGAACATTTCGGAAGAACTCCCAATCTTCGTTCACGGTGCTCGAAAACATTGAGGTCCAGTTGATGTCTGTTAAATCTGCTTGCATCTGATGAAAGTTTTCTCGACAAACGTTACGCCGTTTTTCCTCTATAGCAGGCGCAACGGAGAATAAGGAGTAGTCCCACATAAGCAGCACATGATCACTACGACCAAGCGGAGGCATTTAAATAATCTGATCAATGCTGCCTGATGTTTTCGTGAAAACCAGGTCGAGAGAGTTGGCCCTTTGTCCTTCACGTGTTCTGGTGGGGGAAGGGACATGTTGTGTGAGGAGTGCCTTTAAGGTCTTTTGCAGAAACATAATCAAAATTAGTTTTCGGGCATGATGATTGAACAGTGCTCCAGTTAATTCCTGGTTCATTGAAGTCACCCATAATCATGACATTAGGTCGACTGGAGAAATTTTCTAATTGTTCCAACAAGTGGGTGTCCGCGACTCGGTCTATCCTAGGTGGCCGATAGACAATGAGGTCATCCAGACATTGAGAGTCAAGAGCTTTGCTGTTCAACCATATGGCTTCCATTCTGCACGCAAACTTGCTCGTCTTGTCAGACACTATTAGTACGTCTTTCACATACAGAATTATTCCACCACCCTGTCGGTTTTCTTTGTCCCTCCGATATATTTGTTATCCAGACAATGTTATTTCGCTAGCTCGAATACTGCCCGACAGTCAGGTTTTGGTTACTGCTATCACATCCGGAGATACTTCGGCAAGGCAAATTTTCAACTCATAAAGTTTTGATAAAAGGCTTTGTGCATTTGTATACAAGCACTTCAATTTTGCGCCAACCAAATTTCCTGTTGCGTTTGTCAATTTTATGGGCCTAACTGCGTCTCCTCTAACGCCAAGGTCGTATGTCTTTTCCGTTTCTTGATGATTTTCGGTAACTCTGGTTTCTTTAGTGAGAACGCTGTGTGTTACGGAATCAGTTCTGACATCTCTTTGGTCAATTGGTTCCGTGATAATTTTGGCGTTAGTGAGGTGGCTCCCGTTGTCCTCAGAACAATCGGTTGGTTCAATGGAAAATTCGTATTCTTTTCAACTTCCTTCCCCTTGAAAACAGCCAGATTGTGTTCGCCAGCCTTCAGTATTGATTGTAGTTCCAAGACAAGTTCCCGGCGTTTCAGCCTTTCCGCAGGAGAGTAGTCCGGTTGAGAAAAACCTCTTTATGCGAGTGACGGAGGTTAGGTTTTTTGGATAGGATCGCCTTGATTTGGTCTTTGCTCTCTAGCATTATTTTGAGAGGTCGCGGTCGCAGCGTTCCTAGGCTGTCTTCAGACTTTTTGCCGATCCAGAATGCTTTGATAACTTTTACTTCCACGCCCGGTGGGAGCAACTGGTTAAGGAGGCCATTAAACGAAGCAAGGTCTTCGGCGACACGGTCTTCAGGTCGGACTGCAGTTGACTCGTGCAAACCCTAAATAACTAAACACTGTTGCCAATCCTGGTGCTTGGAATTTTCGCTTCCTCCTAAGTTCTCCTTAGGGGCACGAGAACGGTTTACAGAGCTCTTGTTGGGATTCAGTCTACCTCTGACCATACTCTCATCTGAAGGCTTCAATGAATCCATCAGAGTTGATTGTGACTTTGTCCTCCTGTTGTGGTGTTTCCTTTTTGCAGCTTGCAACGCAATTGTTTCTTGGGATTCAACTACGGGCTCTTTAGAACACCCAAGATAGCAGGATGAGATTTGTGGTTTGCTCTGGTCGTCGTCCGTAGGATTCATAGACTCTATTCCTGTTGTCCAGTCGTTATGGGTATTCACGTCTGAAAATTGTGAGCTGTAACAAGTTGAAGTTTTTGATTCTTTCGGTGCTTTAGTCACTGCTTTTTTAACTGTAATATTGCCAAGCGTATTTCTTCAAGTAATGTTATCTTGCAAGAGCTTCCTTAAGTCTGCAAGCTCATTTTCCAGTTTTTGAAATCTTATTAAAATATAAGAACAAGAGAGAGATTGGTCGGAAAAGGAGACAAAAGCCTGCTTCGAGAGTCATAACCCAAATAAATTTTAGCTTCGGTAGCTGGAATCTTTAAGTGTAGGAAGTAGTTGACAGAGTCAAAAATAGGAGTTTTTTGAAAGGTCTTTGGACATTTTCAATTTTTGAATGGCTAATTTCGTTCATTCAACCGAAGAAAGGACAGCAAAATTCAAGAATGGGAAGTACAAACATAAGATAAAGTCTTAATTCAATTTCAGGAAGGTAGAAAATATGAGAAATAAAGCCGCAAATCTGAGCAGCTTTGGCCGTTATTCTATCAGCATGAGGCGAAAGATCTAATAATAGTGGTTAAGCTTAACCCCAAGTCCTTGATGAAGGAACAATCACTCGAAGGGCAACCTTCAAAAATAAGAGGTTGCGGCAGCCTTACAGGCCCAAAACACATGTAGCGACACTTAGTAGGTGAGAACTCCATTAGCCATGTGGAGCTCCAGGCCGAAAGAGTTTCTACGTCTGAATGAATTTGTTTGGCACCGTTCGTTCATAGAGTTAGAGAAGGAATACACGCATTTGAGGTCATCAGCATAAATAAAAGATTGAGAATGTTTAACTATCGATGAAATATCATTTATATACAGTAAAAACAACAAAAGACCTAATACGGTACCTTGCAGGACACCACTAACAATCCGGGTAGCAGTTGAGTATGAGGACCCTACTAAAACGTTTTGTTTTCGATCATTTAGGTATTATCTAATAAAGTCAGTAAGGGGGCTACGAAATCCTATAGCTCTTAGTTTAGCTAGAAGTCGTTTATGAGGCACTTTATCGAATGCCTTACTAAGATCAAAATAGAAAAATACTACAGATAGATGATCATTACAAAGAGAGGTTAGTAGATTTAGGAAAAGACATGTGGCAGGTTTCACAAGAATGGTCCAGTAAGAAGCCGTGTTGGGAAAAGTTGATAATTTGATTGCTTATGCAAAAATCCGTGATTTGTTTTGCAATTAGTTTTTTTTAAGAGTTTAGCAAGAGAGGGCGTTTGATGAACACCGCGATAGTTATGAATGTCCAAGCGGGAACCAGATTTAAAAAGTGGTATTATAATAGAAATTTTCCAATAATCGAGGAAGAAACCATTTTCTAGAAATCCTGAGAATAACTTGCTTAGTAAAGGTGGAAAATCCCTTAACTTTTTAATAAGTGAGTTTGGAATGTTATCAGTTCCAACCGAATATGAATTTTTAAGGTGAGCTATTTCTTTTTGAATAAATGAAGGCAATAAATTTAATGGTTGTTAGAAGTGAATTTGAAAGCAGCGGAATTGTGGAGTGGGGCTAGTTTCAGTGGTAAATTGGTTGGCAACAAAACGAATTTAACAATTCTGTTTTGCCGAAATCGTCTGTTACAAATTTCTTGTTATAGTCGAGTAAGGGTGGAGTTACATTCAGACGATTAGCCGATGACTGAACATGGAAGATTTGAGCAACAGATTTGGATGAATTGGCATCGCTTAGTGTCCGAGACTCCCTAAGCTTATCTTTCGCGAGCCTAATTTTGGATGCTTATTGAAATATTTGTGCAATCCTTAAATGAACTGACAAAGAGCTTTAAGATGAATCTTTAAGTTGCTTTCGTAATTTTTAAAGTCTGTTCTGGAAAAAAATGCGGAACAATATAAGTTTTATTTGATTTAAAAATCTTAAACGGGATAAAAGCCTGGATTTTTTATGTGAGGCTCTGCAATAGCTCACGGGAAAAAGATTGGATCGTTGATTGAGAATATGCTTTGCCAATCTAAAGTGCTTATGAAATTATTTATTATTTTCATGGTTTGTGTTAGCAAAGTCGAGGTTATGGCATTTAACCTCAGGCTTCTTAAGAAGGGGGACTGGAAAACAACAGTGAATTATTGCGTGATCACTTGTGAATAGATCACGATGGAAATTCTACAATTTGTTGAAAATGTTACTGTTAAGAGAACTGAGATTATTGCACAACGCCATATTTGGATGAAAACCTTGGAAGGGAGGGCTATACTGTGACGTTTGAAAGATAGGGGGTGGCATAGAAATGAGATTTTGAGGGAAGTTTGCATAAATTGGCGACTGTGACAGGTTTCACAAGAGCGGTCCGGTAAGAAGCCGTGTTGAGAAAAGTTGATAATTTGATTGCTTATGCAAAAATAAGTGATTTGTTTTGCAATTAGTTTTTTGAAGAGTTTAGCAAGATAGGGCGTTTGATGAACACCGCGATAGTTAGGAATGTCCAAGCGGGAACCAGATTTAAAAAGTGGTATTATAATAGAAATTTTCCAATAATCGAGGAAAAAACCATTTTCTAGAAATCCTGAGAATAACTTGCTTAGTAAAGGTGGAAAATCCCTTAACTTTTTAATAAGTGAGTTTGGAATGTTATCAGTTCCAACCGAATATGAATTTTTAAGGTGAGCTATTCCTTTTTGAATAAATGAAGGCAATAAATTAATGGTTGTTAGAAGTGAATTTGAAAGCAGCGGAATTGTGGAGTGGGGCTAGTTTCAGTGGTAAATTGGTTGGCAAAAAACGAATTTAACAATTCTGTTTTGCCGAAATCGTCTGTTACAAATTTCTTGTTATAGTCGAGTAAGGGTGGAGTTACATTCAGACGATTAGCCGATGACTGAACATGGAAGATTTGAGCAACAGATTTGGATGAATTGGCATCGCTTAGTGTCCGAGACTCCCTAAGCTTATCTTTCGCGAGCCTAATTTTGGATGCTTATTGAAATATTTGTGCAATCCTTAAATGAACTGACAAAGAGCTTTAAGATGAATCTTTAAGTTGCTTTCGTAATTTTTAAAGTCTGTTCTGGAAAAAATGCGGAACAATATAAGTTTTATTTGAATTAAAAATCTTAAACGGGATAAAAGCCTGGATTTTTTATGTGAGGCTCTGCAATAGCTCACGGGAAAAGATTGGATCGTTGATTGAGAATATGCTTTGCCAATCTAAAGTGCTTATGAAATTATTTATTATTTCATGGTTTGTGTTAGCAAAGTCGAGGTTATTGCATTTAACCTCAGGCTTCTTAAGAAGGGGGACTGGAAAACAACAGTGAATTATTGCGTGATCACTTGTGAATAGATCACGATGGAAATTCTACAATTTGTTGAAAATGTTACTGTTAAAGAGAACTGAGATTATTGCACAACGCCATATTTGGATGAAAACCTTGGAAGGGAGGGCTATACTGTGACGTTTGAAAGATAGGGGGTGGCATAGAAATGAGATTTTGAGGGAAGTTTGCATAAATTGGCGACTGTGACAGGTTTCACAAGAGCGGTCCGGTAAGAAGCCGTGTTGAGAAAAGTTGATAATTTGATTGCTTATGCAAAAATAAGTGATTTGTTTTGCAATTAGTTTTTTGAAGAGTTTAGCAAGATAGGGCGTTTGATGAACACCGCGATAGTTAGGAATGTCCAAGCGGGAACCAGATTTAAAAAGTGGTATTATAATAGAAATTTTCCAATAATCGAGGAAAAAACCATTTTCTAGAAATCCTGAGAATAACTTGCTTAGTAAAGGTGGAAAATCCCTTAACTTTTTAATAAGTGAGTTTGGAATGTTATCAGTTCCAACCGAATATGAATTTTTAAGGTGAGCTATTTCTTTTGAATAAAATGAAGGCAATAAATTAATGGTTGTTAGAAGTGAATTTGAAAGCAGCGGAATTGTGGAGTGGGGCTAGTTTCAGTGGTAAATTGGTTGGCAAAAAACGAATTTAACAATTCTGTTTTGCCGAAATCGTCTGTTACAAATTTCTTGTTATAGTCGAGTAAGGGTGGAGTTACATTCAGACGATTAGCCGATGACTGAACATGGAAGATTTGAGCAACAGATTTGGATGAATTGGCATCGCTTAGTGTCCGAGACTCCCTAAGCTTATCTTTCGCGAGCCTAATTTTGGATGCTTATTGAAATATTTGTGCAATCCTTTAAATGAACTGACAAAGAGCTTTAAGATGAATCTTTAAGTTGCTTTCGTAATTTTTAAAGTCTGTTCTGGAAAAAATGCGGAACAATATAAGTTTTATTTGAATTAAAAATCTTAAACGGGATAAAAGCCTGGATTTTTTTTGTGAGGCTCTGCAATAGCTCACGGAAAAAGTTTGGATCGTTGATTGAGAATATGCTTTGCCAATCTAAAGTGCTTATGAAATTATTTATTATTTCATGGTTTGTGTTAGCAAAGTCGAGGTTATGGCATTTAACCTCAGGCTTCTTAAGAAGGGGGACTGGAAAACAACAGTGAATTATTGCGTGATCACTTGTGAATAGATCACGATGGAAATTCTACAATTTGTTGAAATGTTACTGTTAAGAGAACTGAGATTATTGCACAACGCCATATTTGGATGAAAACCGTGTAAAGGAAGGCTATATTGTGGCATTTGAAAGATAGAGGGTGGCATAGAAATGAGATTTTGAGGGAAGTTTGCATAAATTGGCGAAAAACGTGCATTTGAAAAAGAAATAAATTATTTCGAGAAACTGGTACCATAATTAGAAGCGTTAATTATTTGGGGCTTTCGGACACTTTTTGGGTTGGGAAAGATGCTAACGTTAGCGTTCGCAGCTGTTGTAGATGCTGAGGGGTTAGTAGGTTTCCCATCGGTAATGAAATTACTGATTTCAATGCCTGGATTAGCCAATGTTTCAGATTTACTAGGAGTTTGCTGAGGTTTAGAAGATTTGGCAGCTATAGCAGGCAGGGTTTGCTTGGGATGAGAAAGAAGTGGCCTTTGCAAAATTTTACTCAAACCAGGAACAAGGTTAACTGGTGAAGATTCAGCTGGAATCGAAATTCCTGTCGATCCGGAGGACCGTGTGATTGCATTAGCTAGAGAAAAAACCTCTGAGATAACTTTTGGTATTGAAGGTGTAGGCCAAGGCTTCTTGTTTGCTAATGAGGGTGAACCCCGACGTTCCATTGGGGTTTTATCCGTACAGATAAACAACCTGTTTTTATTAAAATATTGAGCTGAGTGCTCATGCTTAGAGAAAATAAGGTCAACTTCAATCGCTGAAAAAAGTTTGACCAGAATTTGTGGGTTTTTGCTATGGGAAGACAACCTTTTAGCTTCAGCTACTTTAAAGTTATAGCTGCATGAGTAAAGGAAATGAAATGCAACGTCCAAGGGGACTTTACTCTTGGGGACGTTTTTCAAAAGAAAATTGAAACTTCTCTTATGTCGGTCAATTGACTCGGTACTGACCATGTTTATAAAAGGCTCTAGTTTCACGCATTGTTGAGAAGTGAGTTAAGACAAACTTTTTCATTAAAAATGGTACCAAGGATCGTGAAGAGAGAACCATATTTAGACATAAAGGTATTAAAGTTTTCCAGGGCGTCAAGGTCTAATTTCTTCATGCTTACGGTGGGTTGCTCTAGTGGAAATTTTACGCGAAGAGGATGTTTGCGTCTAAGCACTGACTGGGGTTTCATATTGATTTTAAAATATCAGTATTTTTAAAATCGATAATACGAAAGGAAAATTGTCACTAGTGACGTTTGGCGGATTAAAAGATGTCATATTTGAAATATGTGTTTTAAGCAAGGCACTTCAAGCAAATATATGCCAAATTACGAGTTTAAACTGAAAATAGAATTAGCGAAAGTTCTCTTCTTGACAGCCTTTCTCCAACCTCTGCATCAAATACCACAAATCGTTAAGTCGTTTTTCTATAATTTAATACTTGTAAAATTCTATATCCTGTCAATCGTCTGCAAATAACCAGCACTTTTCTATGGCAGGTTAAAAGTTACAAGACCATCAGTAATCAGTTAGTCAGTCATATAAAAATATGGCTACGAAATTGCACCATCAAGATTTGAACCCGTGTAATCCGGTAAGGAAAAGCAGTGTCTTAACAACTACACTACCAGGGAAGGATTCACGGCTGATCAAATTAATTTCTTTAATATAGAAAAACAGCTAAGAAAGATTTGTAATTCATAAAGATCATGAATAGCAGGGAGATTAAGCACAGTGGACTTTAGGAGACGCAAAAGGATAGAAGTACCAGTGTATTGGCATCAGACACTGACAAATCTGCTATAAATAGGATGGATTCCGCGTCAAATCATAAATTTGTCTGCTGTGATGACCATAAGAAGCGAGTCCATATTCTAGAAGAAAAGCAAGGAATACTAACTGATATCATTGTGGCTATTCTGGAGAACTGTAAAATAAAAGCCCTTACTACTTCGCCAACGCCCCGATATACAAGCAACGAATATCCTCATTCGGAAAGCATAAACGTGGGAAACTAAAAGCGTAACACTAATAGGAAGCAAGTGCGTCTCCAAGAAATGTACCACACAAACCAATTCCTCAAAATAAAGAGGTAGTTGACGCTAATACACCAAAAGTTAAGTTCAGTCCAGTGTATTTGAGTGAAATAGGTTTACGCATTTGAACTCCCTTTTTATCACATAAGAATCGCAAGAATTAGAAGCAATGTAAAGCAGTTCCAGGCAACTGAATGTAGATAGAGTTACGTAGTATACTGGTATTTTTAACGTTAATTAGTCATACAGTCCTCCTGGTGCTGCGAAATATGTATATGAAGCCAATTTTTGAATGCCTCCACAGACTGGAACATTAAATGCCTCATATAGGTTATTATATAGTTCTGCGCCATGGTTTGAGAAAAAATACTTCCTCACATCCCATCTTCCTTGTGGCACACATAGTTTGAATGGATGCCCTTCGAGATTAATCGTAGTGACAAGTTGGATAAAGTCATCACACAGGAATGCGCAATCCATGCCACGCAGGATACGGAAGATTTGTATCAAGTCTCCGTACAACTGCCTATAACTCAGAGGATAGAGTATTAGGTTATAAAGGCGGATATCATATGGCAGTTCACCTTGAAATCTTAATAATTTTATGGTTCGCCGCTGCACCCTTTCCCGCAGGTTGTACTCCTAATGGGTCCACGATCACCAGGCCCGGATTGCATTTTTAAAATGTAGCCTTGCAAACGTACCAAAGACTTTAGAAAAGCAGTCTTCGACGAAAACTTTACATGCCCGCTTGATAGCGTACAGCATTGAATTGGTGGATTTAGCCACCTTGCCACATTGCGTAGAAGGCTTCAGGTTGCAGAGATAATTATGTTTTTGCTTATCAGAGTAGCATGCCATTTGTATAGAAGAGTCACGTATCAGTGACCTGATTTTGATTTCACAAACGTAACAGGGCACATTAGTTGGAGTTGAATCACAAAAGACATCTGAGGGATCCCTCGGCCAACATACAAATATTGTCTTGGAAATTTTTCTCCATTGAGAGCACTGTGAATGACTTTCCAAATATTTATATCTTCCACGAACATAGCAAAGTCACAGTCCAGTTCATGTACAAAAGCATAAATGAACAATAGAAATAGGATTAGTCCGAGCACTGAACCTTGTGGGACTCCACTCTCGATTATTATGCGCCTTGATCGCTCTCCGCCTACACAGACCACTTGGGAACGATCAACCAGAAAATTCTTCGGCACCTTCAGACTTTTTAGTTCTTCAACGACCACCTCTTCTTGAAAGAGCATATCCTGAATAATTGGCACTTCCATCGTCTTGTATCTAGATGGAATGAAAACAGCTTCTCTGGTGAAAACCAAGTGAAATAACTGAGAAAATTGTTCAGCTTTGTTTTTAATTTACGATATCTCAAACCGTGATCGTTTCTCATAAGAGAAATCGGGTTTCTGTTACGTGTTCTTATTCGTATAAAGCTAAAGTGCAATTTGGGATTGGGAACTGCTCGTTGAAGCAAACCTCTCTCGTAATTTCGTCGTCTTTTGAAGATCAGATTTTGACCTCATTTCTTGGAATTTTGTATGATTGAAAGGCTTCATTTTCATTGGATCCGTAACATTCTTTTAAAGTCTTTAATCCCTTGTTAATTCATCTTTTTAGATCTCGTGTAAATCACTGTGGTCGCTTGGGTATCCTTCCACTCCCTAAATCAATTCCAGCCCTCCATGAGGTTCCCGTAGATGAGAATATCCCAGTCTTTTCGTGATGTGCTAGCTATCATTTGGAAAAGTCTCCTCACAAGAGATGGGTTCTTGTTTCATTAATTGCAGATGGTACATTATATAAACTGCATGACAACATCGACCAAGTGGAGGTAGGCAGCATTAATCGTCTACACTGTCAGGATCTTTAGTGAAGACTAGATCTACGCAACTAACCGGCTGTCCTCCACCCGCTCTTGTTAGAACAAATATAGATGTTCCATTATGGTTGTTGGCGACGACCATCAGCCTCAACTAAGCATAGATGGCCACGATCTAAATGTGACTAGTGGTCTTAAGGATCTGGACATATTCCAACGGTCTCAATCTTTTAGAGCATTGCGCCCTGATTGTCTCCAAAGCACGACAAACTGCCAGGGTTTATCCTCCAAAATTTATAAACTATTGCTTATAGACTCCACCTTTATAAAATGTACGTTAGACCTGGCCTAGAATACTGCTCGTTTCTATTTAGCCTTACGCGCGCTAGCGAACGGAAGAAAATAGATTCAGTCCAGAACTTCTTCACAAAAAGAATTTTATCGTTGTAGCACCGTAATCTGTCGGATCAAGAACGCTGTGGGCTTGTAAACATATATCTCTTATTGTTTCGCCGAGAGCAGAAGGGACTATTTTTACTGTTTAAGCTTTTGAATAGTCGTACATTTAATCCACTTACCACTTTGAGGCAGCTTGACCACCGTCGGCGCAGCACTCATCGCAATGTCTTTTTATTTCTTCCATTAGCTAGCAGAGTGAAGTATCGTCGATTCTTTTCGGTAAACGCCATAGCCATGTGGAATAAACTACCCCATAATATAAAAATCCAGCGAAGTTATTCGCTGTTTAAGATAACTATTACTAATGGTTTGCGTTAAGAACAGTTTCCAAGAATTCTGGGTGCCAACGCGGTAGAATCTGTTTTCCAGTTCGACGGAGTGCGTGGCATCTGAACCCGATCCCAGGTGTTACCTTGGGGGATTCGGTACCGGCTCTGCAGCCTGCACCCGTTGACTTCTTCGACAGACATTGAGCAACCGTCCACGGATGCACTCTTGCCTGGGGCAGAATCCCGGTTCCTAAAAAATACAGAGAGACTGCAAACGGATTGCACTTGTGTTAGCCCTTCCCTGATCTGAACTGCCATCATCCTTACAGGCAGCAGTTTTTTCTCCTGAATAACATAAGGATAGGAAAACACACATAATGATATATATTCAGGAGTTTTTTTCACTGCCAGCCTGATTCCCACTGAATATTTCATGTGACAGTGCCTGTAAACCGGCATTAAATACAACTTTTGTTATTATTATAGTGTGAGAATAGCTTCAAGTTTTGTATTAAGCAGGCGGTGATCGAAGGCATACTTTGAGCCCTGCGCCTGTAGATTATTCAATTGAATTCTGGGTGCATTGAAGTCATTCATGAGAACATCACTCAAGATCCATAACCTGCTACTGTATCCAAACCTACCAAATCACCAAACACTCAATATGGATAAACCAGGCTGAATGTCAGAAGACCTTCTAGAAACTAGAAGGAATGCTTGGCATTAATTCTGGAAGAGTAGGTTTTCACTCCATTTCAAACTAGACATTCCACCGACCATAGTTCGAGCCAAATTAATCCGTATAAAGCCTGTCAAGTCGCCTGGGCCGCATAAATTTCCTACATTAGCACTTAGAGAACTTGCTGACGAACTGTGTGAACCACTGCCCATCGTATTCCAAAAGTCCTTTTAAGAAAGCAAAATCCCGGAATAATGGAAATGTGCATTCACCACCCCGATCTATAAAGGAGGTACACGACAGGACTGGGAAAATACCGCCCTGTCAGGTAAACTTGCACCGCGTCTTAAATAATGGAGCGTATTCTCAAGAGGCATTTAATGTGCTGTTGAAATTATCTCCGAAACACCAGTTCTTTATTAATGGCACTGCGTTAAAAGAGGTGGAAACACTCAAAGTTCTGGGCATGTGAACAACTGCGAATTTGATGCCCTCAGAACACTGTAAGAAAGCAGTCCAGAAGGTAGCATATACGCTGCATCGGATCAGACGTTGTTTATAATATTCCCGACTGATCTCTACGAAAAGGTTTTTGGCGTCTTCGTGAGACCACATTTAGATTGCAGAATACCAGCCTGGACACCGTGGATGAATAAAGATCTTGACCTCCTCGAACAGGTGCAACAGAGAGCAACGAAGATGGCCGGCCGTCTTAAGACTTTACCGTACCAAGAGAGATTGAAAAAGCTTGACTTATTTCCTCTTTCGTACAGGCACTTACGGTGAAGCCTGCTCTGGACATTCCGTATTATCAGGGGCCATGATTTTTCCATGGCAGCGGAGGATTTCTTTGAATTAATAATAATGATAATAGTTATATTTAATGCCATTTTACAGGCATCATCAGACGAAATATGCAGTGGGGATTAGGCTGGCAGTGAAAAAAATGCCTGAATATATATTCTTATTAGTTTTTCTTTCTTATCTTTATGTTATTCAAGATAAAAACTGCTGCCTTTGTGATGATAGCAGTTCAGATTGGGGATCGGTATTTACCTGCACAATTCAACTGTGTGGTCATCTTTACCAGGTCAATAGTGAACGCACGAGATTGAACCTCAGACAGTTTTCTTCAGCCAACGAGTGGTACGACCTTGGAACTCGTTACTAAGTGAGACGGCTAGACCTGATAGCATTTCTTATTTTAAAAGAAGCTTGATGGCATAATATTTGACAAAAGACGACTCTCCCAACATGATTACAAAAGCCAGCATTATAAAATCTTTCAGGCTCTACGATTCTTCCACAGTGTTTCGTCTATAACCGGGAAAACGCATTCGAAGTTACGTTATGCTTTGACTCAAAAATATTTTATTTATTTATTCAGAATTTATATTTTGTTAGCACTGGAAAGGCACTGTCTAAACAAACATTAGTAACGAAATAAAGTAACGAAAATGTGTGCAGATAAAATGTACAAATATTTAATAATGTTGGCAGAACATGTCCTGCTAGGTCAACAGTTAGCGATGTTTTGAAATTAATGGTGAACTAGAAAAAATAAGCAGTGAAAATAACTCCTGCCTTAAAAATGGAGGCAGAGTTCAATAGGCCTTCATTTTTGGGTATAGAAGGTAGGAGATAAAAACTGCTTAGGAAAAATGGTCAGCTGGTAGAGTAGGGTAATACTGCAGTAGTATTTTAGAATGAGAAAATGAAACGTCGAGATGATTCGTTCTTGATCACTTAGGCGTATTAAATAAAATCTCACAAAAATGCGTCAATGAACTTATGCCCTCAGCATCTTATGATCTCCAATTGAAATCTGATGACAGTAAGTATCCAAAGAAACGGCAGCATTTTAGACTGTGGACCACCGAATGTGTACGTCCGAATGACGTCATCGTTTGGATGACTGGTGATATAAGGAGACATCACTAGTAAACGAAATAATTTCAATTTGCAAGTTATTCCAAAGAAAGCTATACCTAGAGACAAAGAAGAGAGAGCGTTTACACGTGTAGGATGTAGGTGTAGGTATAATTGGTGCAGAATGTCTTAGGCTATAAGGAAGACTAACGGTGGTATTGACAGAAAGCTTGGGGAGAGTTGAGCCATTATTTAGGCGGAAAGGGGACAAAAGCCTGCTTCCAGGCTCCTGACCCAACGAAATTTTTGCTTCGTTAGCCGGCATCTTGTTGAGTAGGAAGTAGTTGAAAGAGTCGGAAACAGGAGTTTTTTTGTGAAATGTATTTGGAAATTTTCAATTTTTTAACAGCTAGATTCATTCATTTAACCGAGGTAAGGACAGGAAAATTCAAGAATGGGAAGTATAAACAAACGATAAAGTCTGAATTTAATTTCAGGAAGGTAGAAATTATAAGAAATAAAGCCGCAAATCTGAGCAGCTTTGGCCGTAATTTTATCGGCAATAGGCGAAAGATCTAATTTATTGGTGTAACTTAAGCCCAAATCCTATTTATGGACTGTACATATGCAATGATTACTTTACATTAATAGGGTCATCAAGGGCAATGCCTGTAACCCTTCAAAATATACAATATATACAATATATTTTGACTGGAAAAAAGCCTTTGACATATTTCCTCATAAAATGTTAATAGTAAACTTAATAAGTCATGGGATTTGGTCTCTCCTTCACGACTTTCTCAAATCTTACATTCAAAACCGATATTAGGTAGCACAACTTCATAAATTTGTCTCAGATCATCTCATATTGGTAGTGGAGTACTTCAGGGGACTATCGTAGGTTCCCTCTTGTTTCTTATATACGTTTACGACTTATCCTCATTATCAATGTCAGCTTAAACATTTTTATATGCGGATGACTTAAAACTTGCATATGCATATAACACATGCATATACCTGCACTCAACGGCGCAGCGTTTGAAGGTGTATTGGAATTTCAAGTCCTTCGAGCCTACGAGTTTTTAGTATATACCTAAGTGTAGAAGACACGGTGATTGGAAATTATTAAAGAATTGTCTCTATATTCGCCAGAGTTCGGACTTAGCGACTTAAACGTAAAAACTCAGTGGCTTTTAAAAAATTCCCCGGCTGCGGATTCGTCCCTGCCTAAGGATTTATCTCAACTGGAAGTGCAAGCGTCAATCTTCACTCACTTCTGAAACTCACGCCGGCTGTGTGCTCCCTGAATCTGCTCTCAATCGTGGAAGTGGCTCATACAAAAGACTTAGTAGTTAAGTCACCTAAAATCACTTTATTGAGGGAATAAGGCTTTCGTCCTTGAGCTCCCTATTCACATTCAAAAATGATAAAAGAATAAACGTTTACAGCAATAACTCTGACAAATTAAAACGTGCGGTCATCGATATATGTGGGCCAGGCATGAGCTGCCACTACTGACACAAGTTTCATTATATGTACAATAGTTTCTCAGCAAATGAGTATCCAGTTTGCATTTAAATGTGTCAACAGTTTCTGAAATGACCACCTCATCAGGGAGTCCATTCCATGCACCAACGACCCTCTGTGAAAAGGCGTTTTGACGGACGTCTGTGTTGACCAACTTCCTCTGCAGTTTAGAGGGATGAACCCGCAGATGTTCCGTCTCAGCCAATTCGAAGAAATCAGCAAATTCTATGGCACACTCGTGGCCTCTGATAATCTGGTAGGTTTGGGTGAGGTCACTGCGTAGTTGCCTGTAATTGAGAGGAAACAAATCAAGTTCAACTAGTCTGGTTTCCTAAGGCAGATGACTAAGATTCTTGACCATCTTCGTAGCCCTCGCCTGTACTCGTTCGAGCTGTAGATAATCCTTCTTAAACCATGGACGCTAGGCCTGGACGGCATATTCCACGTAAGATCGAACAAATTCTCCGTAGGTTTTTCGGAAAATTTGTTTATCAATCTGCACAAATCCACGTCTGAGCGCAAATAAAACTTGTGTTGCGCGTTTATCTGCCTTTTCACAATGTGAAGATGGTTTGAGTGAGGAGTTTATTAGAACACCGAGGTCCTTCTGTTCCTCCAAAATTGAAAGGGGCTGCCCATTGAGAAGGTATTGGTAGGAATCATCCTCCTAACTGGTCTTTCTGGTAAGGAGTCTTTGGACCACACACTTCCCAACGTTAAAAGTTAAGAGCCAACGAGCAGACCAGCTGCTAAGATGGTTGAGACTCTCTTGAAGTGCGTGCCTATCGGCATCAGATCTGATGACCATCCAAAATTTAACATCGTCTGCAAACATGATGGCGCTGCAACCCAGGTCTTCAACGCAGTCGTTGATATAGACTAAGAAGAGAAATGGTCCTAAGACGGAGCCTTGGGGTCCACCACTTAGAACCAGAGTAGTTTAACCTCATATAATCATACTCTTGAATATTATTACCAACTCTCCATTAATTTTGTGGTGATTCTAACATCAGTTGCATTTGCTTTTTATCCCCATATCTAGTCAAAACGCAGGTGCTTTTAATTTATTGCCACGAAAAAACTGGTCCGCAAACTGGTTTCAAACCCGTGCCAAAAAAATCGCTTAGGACCAATTATCGACGCGTCTAACCACTCGGTCATATTGACAGAGGGTTTCGATCAGCAAATTATTACACTACCAGAATATAATTGCAACTCTCGGTATTGTGATAATTGTTTACTCCCCGTTAAATAAGTAAAAAGTCTATTAAACTTAATTAATGTAGCTTACGAAGACGAAACTTGTATGGGGTGTTTCAGCCTCCTGCATAAATTTTTAAGGATGGAGCAGGAGGTAGCCAGTCTAAATTGGTTTAGAATTTCAAGTCCTTCGAGTCTACGAGTTTTTAGTCTCTATACTGGACTATCTCAGTGTAGAAGCCACTGTGCTTGGAAAGTACTAAATACTTGTCTGTATTTTCCCTGAGTTCGAAAATTTTGACTTGGACGTAAGCATTCTGAGGCTTTAAATAATTCCTTTGCTGCGGATTCTTCCCTGCCCCAGGATTTATCTCAACTGGAAGTGCAAGCTTCGATCTTAACTCACTTCTGAAACCCGCGCTGGCTGTGTGCTTCCTGCATCTGCTTTCAATCGCGGAATGGGCTCAAACCAAAGGCTGAGTCGTTATATCTTAATATTCTTATATCCTTGTTCACATCCTCATATAGTCATATTCTTGAATATTATGACCGACTCACTGTTACTTTTGTGGCGATTCTAATATCAATCGCATTTGCTTGGTATGCCCATAAGTATACAAAAGGCAGGTGTCTTAAATTTATTTCAACAAAAAATTGGTCCTCAACCTAGTTTTGAACCTGCGCCGCAAAATCGCATAGGACCGATTATCGACTACTCTAATCACTTGGCCATATTGGTAGAAGGTTTCGATAAGCAAATTAATAGGTTAGCAGAAAAAAGTTGCAACTGTCGTAATTCTGCTAATTTTTTACCTCCCGATTACCGGGCAAAACGTTTATTTTATTTTATTTATTGCCAGTTTATAGGCAAGGTCAAAAAATATATACAGTAGATAGTCAAGCTGACAGTGAAAAAAACTCCTGATCGTTGTTTCAGGTGTTTTCAGGAGAAAAAACTGCAGCTTATTGAATAATTAAAGTTCAGGACAGGGACGCGTTGACACAGGTGCCTGGTGTAGAACTTCTCCATTCAGTGTTATGGATCCGGTATTCTGCACCAGCAGGTATGTCGGCGAGCGGCTGTTTGCTGTCGACTGAGAAATAAGCCGATTGAGGTCTACAGAGCCAGCAATATTGCCCTCAGCATGCAGTCCGACACAGGATTCAGAGTCCGTGAACGCCATCAGAGCCGAAGAGAGCTTCCACAGAGTCAGCACCCAAACGTTTTGGAAGGTGTCCTGAATGTAGAAAACAAGTGACAGCTCGCGTAAACAATGGAAAGCTTTGCTGAATTTTGATACCTCTGGGTAGCTTATTCCAGATTGCTAAAGCATTTACCGAAAAAACTGTCGGTATCTAACTGTGCGTGCCAAAGGAAGAAATAAAAATACATCTTGATGACTGGTGCGCCCAGAGTGGTCGAGTTGCCTCAGAGATGTAAGGGGGTTAAATTTACGACTGTTTACAAGTTTAAACATTAAAACTAGTCCCTTCTGTAATCTACGAAGCTACAGTGGGTCAAGGATTGTAAGCTCACAGCGTTGTTGGTAGGAAAGGTTTCGGTGTTCTGAATAGAAAACTCTTTTTGTTAAAACCGCTGGACTGATTCTAACTTCTTTCGTTCACTAGCGTGCAGAAGGCTAAATAGGAACGAGCAGTATTCCAGACAAGGCCTGACATACATTTTATAGAGGTTGATTCTAATGTTGATGGTTTTAAAATTTCTGAGAATCAACCCATTAGTTTGGCATGCTTTCGAGAAAATCAGGGCGCAGTGCTCTGACAGATTAAGACTACTAGAATATGATATGCCCAGATCATGTATATCTCCGGGCACATTTATTTCGTGACCGTCTATGCTTCGGTGGGGCTGATGGTTGTCGCCAATAACCATAACGGAGCATTTTTGCCAAGAAAGTGAGAGGCACCATGTGCGACACCACTGAACGAAGGCCTAAAGATCCTTTTTTAAGAGCTTAAGCAAGATGTTGCGATCAACCGGTTTATATCGATAGGAAACTTTAAAATCGTCAGCGTACATAAAGGGCCTACCATACTGAAAACAATCAGGAACATCGTTGACAAAGAGGCAAAATAGAAGCGGGCCGAGCACGCTGCTCTGAATAACTCCGCTCCTCACATGCGTGGGGTTGGAGATAACATCAGAAATTTTAACCCGTTGTGCACGAGCATTCAAATAGGAAAATATTTAGTTCAAAAGCTTGTTACCTTAGTAGAAGGAGGCAAGTTTCAGCAGAAGGAAATCATAGTCAACACGATCAAAAGCCTTAGTGAAATCGAAGTAAACGGTAAAAATTGCAAAACTACTGTCTGTAGATTTTAGCACATGGTCGAAGAAAGAGAGCTGACAGGTGCCACAAGACCTTCTTTTGAGAAACCCATGCAGAGGCGCATTAAATAGGTTATTCTCTGTTATGTGACGCATCATCTTGTCTTTGCTCAAGGTCTCGAAGATCTTCGAGACTGCTGGTAGTGTATTTATTGGCCTAAAGTCGTCAAATGACGTAGGTCGGCCATGTTTGGGAATAGGCAATATGTGCGATTCCTTCCTTAAAATAGGGAAAGTTTCACTTTCAAGAGCAAGATTAAATATCTTTTACAGAAGGGACGGAAATATATCGTTTGCATCCGCCTTTAGAACGCTGACCGGGACGCCATCTCGTCCTGGACTGTAAGATTGATGAAAACGCCGAATGGCTACGGTCACGTCCCAGAGGGTAAAAGGTATGGTTTCGAGGACGTTACCGGTCCATTTCGAGGACTTTACCGGTTTATTTAGCTTAATTAATGAACCTTACTAAGATGAAACTTGTTTCGGTTTTTTCAGCCTCCTACAGAAATTCTTAGCGATGGAGCAGGAGGTAGGCTATCCAAATAAAGAAAGAGATAAATTAATAAACTTTATTTCTCACCCACCTGTTAAAAAAGCTCCTGTTTGTACATAACCTACAGTAAATGAAAATGTGTATGCATATATAGCCTCTTTAAGCAAACCTAAAGCTTACGTAAAAGATATCGTGTTTACCGAACCCAGTAAACCTTAGGAAGTTTTGCTATTTCAAAAGGGAGTCCCATCTAGTCCTTGCTCCAAACCATCATCACTCAGCTCATGCAGCATAAGCAATAATCTGGCTTTACAATCCAGCGCAGCATCGCTGCTCGACGCTGCACCAATATGTTATGTTGAAGAGGTTGGCGAGTTTGTAAAGCCAACGAGGACAAGGTCTAAGAAGACCAAGTCTTTCACGGATTTCGCTCCAGCCTGCCCAACACCCGATTCGTCTGAACCTATCGGACCAAGTGAACTTGATGCGAGTACTCGCTCAGGGGAAAGATCGGAGTTGCAAACGAGCGCTCGATTGATTCGAAAAAATAATGTAGTAATTAATGGGGTCCCACAGTCAGCGTCAATAATTCCAAAGGAGCAAGTAAAACATGACGTGGATCTCCTTTAATTGTATACAAAAGTTTGCCAACGGACGATGTGTCCATCCAAATTCTCAAGGCATATAGAATAGGAAAGGCTCCGTCAGCACCTGATTCAAATCCTCGACCAAGATCTCTTAAAATCATCTTGGAAAACGAAGCACAGGCACAGCTCCTGCTACAGAGAAAATAAACCCCATGGAGTCTGCATTCTAAAGTTGTTTTCTTCAGCCGGAATACGGGCTGAAATAGCGAATGAAAATGGGACAATTAATAATGGAACTGGAAAGAAGAAGGACCAATGGCGAGACACATTTCCAAATTAGGGACACACAAAAAAGTTCAAGTGAAAAGAGCATTTCTTTGTCCTAAGGTAGGCACTCTGACAGTCTAAATGTCTCGTCTCAAAAACCGATTAAGTGCCTTCTACCTCATTATCAGCTGCACACCCCTACAGTTATTGCAATTGCAAAAGGGAGAAATATACATTTTTTAAACTTTTTCACCCTACATAGCCTCATTAATGTTCTCGCAGATTTACGTCAAAAGGACGGAATCTTATGGTTAATTCTAGAAATAAAGTTGAAAATTTGTAAGTTTACCTTATTTCCAGCGAAGAATAATTTGCAGTAACTGGCATACCAGTTGATATAATTTTTCATCCTGCATAGCCTCTTCGCTAATTCTATTTTCAGTTTAAACTCGTTACCTAGCAGATATTTGCTTGCAGTGCCTTGCTTTAAACACATATTTCAAATATTACATCTTTGATTCTGCAAAACGTCACTAGTAGCAATTTTACTTTCGTGTTATCGATTTGAAAAATACTTATATTTTAAAATAAATGTGAAACCCCAGTCAGTGCTTAGACGCAAACATCCTCTTCGCGTAAAACTTTCAGTAGAGCAACCCACCTTAAGCATGAAGAAATTAGACCTTGACGCCCTGGAAAATTTTAATACCTTTATGTCTAAATATGGTTCTCTCTTCATGATCCTTGGTACCATTTTTGAGGAAAGTTGTCTTCACTCACTTCTCAACAATGCGTGAAACTATAGCCTTTCATAAACATGGTCAGTACTGAGTCAATTGACCGACATAAGAGAAGATTCAATTTTCTTTTAAAAAACGTCCCCAAGAGTAAAATCCCCATGGACGTTGCATTTCATTTCCTTTACTCGTGCGGCTTTAACTTTAAAGTCGCTGAAGCTAAAAGGTTGTCTTCCCGTAGTAAAAACCCGCCTATTCTGGTCAAACGTTTTTTCAGCGATTGAAGTTGACCTTATTTTCTCTAAGCATGAGCACTCAGCTCAATATTGAAAAAAAGTAAGTTGTTTATCTGTAGGGATAAAAACCCCAATGGAACGTCGGGTTTCACCCTCATTAGCAAACGAGAAGCATAGGTCTACACTTCAGATGTGAACCCTCTAGCTAATGCAAGCTCACCACCCTCCGGATCAACAGGAATTTCGATTCCAGCTGAATCTTCACCTGTTCACCTTGTTCCTAGTTCGAGTGAAATCGTGTTAACGCCACTTCTTTCCCCTCCCAAGCATACCACGCCTGCGATAGCTGCCAAACCAAGTAAACCTAAGAAAACTTCCAGTAAATCTGAATCATCTGCTAAGCCAGGCATTAAAATCAGTAACGTCGTTATTGATGCGAAACCTGCTAACACCTCAGCATCTACAACAGATGCAAACGCTAACGTTAGCATCTTCCACAACCAAAAATTATCAAAAATCCCCAAATATTTAAGCCTTCTAATTGTGTTACCAGTTTTTAGAAATCATTTATTCCTTTTTCAAATGCACTTTTTCCGCCAATTTATGCTTACTTTCCTCAAAATCTCATTTATATGCCTCCATCTATCTTTCCACGACACAATATAGCCTTATCTTCCATGGTGTCATTCCAAATATGCCCTTGTACAATAATCTCAGTTATTTTAACAGTAACATTTCGACAAATTGTAGACCAGAGCAATTTTGTTTCCTACCTTTTGTTTCTTCTCTCCAGTTTTCCTATCCACCACCAAATCTTCCCTTTTTATAAATACTGATGAGCGTAACCTGCAGCTCAGGAATACGCTCAGCTTAGTTTCACTCAATGCAAGATCAGTTGTAAATAAGAAAGCTGAGCTTAGAACAGTAGCCTTTGAGCTTGATCCAAATGTGCTGTGCATTAGTGAATCCTGGGTTCACTCTCTTATTTCTGACTCGATGGTTGCTATAGATAATTTCAATTTTTACCGAAAAGACCGCGCTGTAAAACGTGGCGGTAGTTACCTTCTTAATATTAAGTCATCCTTTGTACATTTTCCTTTTCAGCTGAGCATTTCTGGCGATGAAAGCGAGCTCTGTGAACCATTTGAAAAAGTTGCAGATACTCAATTTGATGTCAAAATAATTGTGGACGATTTTAATCTGCCAAACATTGATTATCAGGCAAATTCCTCTCCGCCAAAACTTCAGAAATTGGTCGATACTATTAACTTTTCAAACCTGTCCCAATTGGTTAGTTAAGTGACTTGAAATGACAGCATATAAGATTTATTTTTTTCCATCCTCATCTATTCACAAGTGATGACGCACTAATTCGCTGTTGTTCCCAGTCTTCTTTCTACAAAGCCTGAATTTAAATTAAATAACCTACACTTTGCTAACACAAACCATAAATTAATAAATAATGTTGTAAACACTCTAGATTGACATAGCATATTTTCAATCAACCGTCCAAACTTTTTCCATGAGCTATTGCAGACCCTTACAGAAAAAATCTAGGCTTTTATCCCGCTTTAGATTTTTAATCCAAATACAGGCTCTTCTACTGTTCCACATTTTCTCCAAAACAGACATAAATAATTACGAAAGCAACTTATTACAAAGCAACTTATTACGAAAGCAACTTATTCTGCTGTTCATATGGATGTTCACATAGTGCAGCAATTATCTACTTTGTATTTATTTAAACCACGGTACTAAGTTTGTAATGATGGGGCCATCTGGGCCTTAAATATACAATTTATTTATTTATATTTAGTTATTTAAAATTAGGATTGCGCAACATAGGCATAGGGAGTTTCGAGCACTAAGTGATGCCAAATCATCTTAATCTGTTACTCAAGTCTTCCATGTGCAGTCATCGGCTAAGCGTCTGAATGTAACTCCGCCTTTTCTTGACTGCAAAAAAATATCTCGTTACAGAGGATTTGGGCAAAGCAGATTGTTCAATTCTTTTTACCAACTACTTTACCATTGAAACTAGTCTCAATAACTCAATTCATCTTCTTTCAAATTCAAATTCACTTTTTCCAACCATAAATTTATCGCCTACAAGTATTCAAAGAGCAATAGCTCACCTAAAAAATTCACAATCGGTTTAAACTGACATCATTCAAATCTCACATATAAACGGTTAAGAGATTTTCCACCTTTACTAAGCAATTTATTCTCAGTATTTCTCGACAATGGTTTCTTTCACGATTATTGGAAAACTTCTTTTATACTTCCAGTTTTCAAATCTGGTTCCAACTTTGACATTCATAACTATCATGGTGTTCATAAAACGCCCTCTCTTGCTTAACTCTTCTAAAAACTAATTGCAAAACAAATAACGGATTTTTGCATAGGAAAGCAAATTTATAACTCCTTCCAATATGGCTTTTTACCAGACGAATCTTGTGAAAACTGTCCCATGTCTTTTCTAAATCAACTAACCTCTCTTCGTAATGAGCATCTATCTGTAGAAAATATCTATTTTGATCTTAGTAAGGCATTTGATAAAGTGCCTCATAGACGACTTCTAGCTAAACCAGAGGTAAGAGGATTTATGAGTCCCCTTCCTGACTTGATTATATCATAAATATCTGATCGATAACAAAACGTTTGAGTGGGGTCCTCATACT